>CM032231.1:5757500-5780000 GCA_019009955.1 Riptortus pedestris | reverse complement strand
ACTGAATACGTCCTAAACCAAAACACAATACACTGTCCACAATATATATATATTTTTATAGAAAGGATTGAAGTAAAAAATTCTGGCACTTGGTCCTCGGCAATATAAAAACTATTGGAGTGGTCTGTTTACTGTTGAGAAGACCATCGCTCTCCCAGCTAGAGAGATTCATCACTGCCACATCTGATGGAGGGGGAGCTGAGGATACCTTTTAACAAATACACTCGTCTTAATGTCATTCCCTATGACATCATCAACCCACAACATTCATCACTTTACCATTCTCGTCTCCTCGTTTTATTTAAACACGGACACCAATTTCTGTCTGCCTAGCACAGCTTTCTTATAATTTAATCCTTATTCGTCTTATAATAACCAACATTCAATGCCAGTTTATCTTCGCGCCGGACCATTGTTTAACTCATGAACTTATTGTTCTTATCCATTTAGACTACATTTAATAAAGGGTAACGAATGTACTTTTCTTTACAACTAGATGACGATAATATTCCTGGTACTTCTATGCGATGCCTTCAGACTCATCCATAACAGTCGTACATTCTATTTATTTTTCTTAAAATATTTCTAAAATTCGAAATATATCTGTTATACTTCAGATCGACAAATTGTATAGAATAAAACTTATTTTAAATGTCATTGCCTATAAATGTTGTTATTAAATTTATGACTATTAAGTCGTTATATTTTCTCTAATACTATTATTAACCGAGATATTTGGAGTTTCTAGTTTCCAGTCTTTAGTAAACACTAGCTAAGGCACCCGGTTTCGCTTGGGGACCATTAGAGTCTGAATGTTGATATTTTTTATTTGGCATGGCTACCATGTGTACATCTACACTTTGGTCAGGTGTCACAAGGGTCAGGTAGGGGACTTAGGATATTAGGAAATGGGAGTAGAAGTTAAGCAGTTAAACAGGAAAGCAGTTAATACTATTAACTGTGTACAACTGTTGACAACTTCCGCTCCCGCATGCGTGTTATCAACATTACTTTACTTAAATACCTATAGTTCATATTGGAAAGAATTGTTGAGTATATCAATATTTCTAAGCAAATTACGCGGTTCATAAATTGTTATACGAAAGAATGAATAAAACAAAAATTACTCTAAATAACAAATTAAACAGATATTGCTCCGTGCACGTCTGTCTTAAATCATAGAGAAAATGAAATATGGCAAATTTTCATTTTAGGCTTCCCTTATAAACCCCACTCACGTTCGAAACTAGAAATTTTAATTCAGCTTATAATCATGGAAGAGTTTATGCTAATTCACATACAGAGTTTTGTTTAGTTCGGTGGAGGCTTTTGTGTCAAATAAAATTGTTGACTCCCGCTATAGTTTATAGCTTAAAACTCATTTATTCTTAGGTGTACGACAAAGGTGTATAAAGCAAAAGTTACTCTAAATAAAAAAGTAAACAATTTTTGTCACGCGCATATTTGCCGAAATCCCAATAGGAAACTAAAGATCACTATTTTTTAATTCCAGGCTTCCCTTACAACCCCCACTTGTGTTCGTCCCTAGAAATCTTGGTACAGCTTATTATCATGAAGGAGTTAATGCTAAATCACATACCGAGTTTTGTTTAGTTCCGTTGAGTCTTTTGTGCCAAATAAAATCGTTGTCTCCCGCTACAGTTTTTAGCATAGAAATTATTTATTCTTAGGTATACGACAAAAGTTACTCAAAATAACAAAATAAACAATTTCTGTTATTTGCATATTTGCCGAAAAAGCAACACGAAACGAAATATCGTTATTTTTAATTTCAGGCTTCCTTTATTTTATAACCCCACCCCCTTCCAGTTTGTCTCAGCGAATATTAATATAGCTTAAAGTCCAAGTTGGGTTAGTAGTAATATACACACCAAGTTTCAAAAAATTCGGTTCTGCCGTTTATGCCTGAAAAGGTAAAAAACAAACCAAGAGACACCAAAGAAACAAATTGCAGATATGGTGTCTATGGCCTGTGAAACGAAAAATTATCTTGAAATTTCGAGAAAAAAAATCAATGTACAGACCAAGGTTACAATTATATATATATATATATATATATATATATATATATATATATATATATATTGACATTAACCTGTTATAACATGAACCACTTTATTATAAGCTGAAATAATAAACATTGTTTTCATGAGACCTTTTTGATTACGTCATCAATTGTTATATTACGTTCATGTCTCGAAAATGTTTATTTAATCTATACTATACTCGATATTTAACCATTTAGTCAACATTAAAGATCATATTGTTTATTGGCAGAAATCTGTCTAGGAATATTTAGGGGAATATTCAATATATTTGTGTTATTATGAGCCGGATCGTTAAGTGTTGTAGAACCAATCTTGCTAAACTATTCATTCTCTACAATTGCTAAGAGTAATCAACATTCAGGTTTTCAGTTCTTGTCATATAAACATGAGGGAAATCTGCTTAGTTTGTCAGCCTCTGTGAAATGGACTTTTTTAGTTTTCAGGCTTCGGAGAATCCCCACTTTTAGCCATGGCACGTTAACATTAACCGTTAATGAAAAGTTTTCATCCAATTAATCCGTTAATTCAATGTATTTCAAACCTAAATACGACATATTGTTTTCAGGGGGCTTCTATTGTGTGAGGCAGATGGAAATACGTAGGGCCAAGACGTCTTCAAATAAGATTCTACGGTCTTGTCTCAAAAATGTTTAGTTTATCTAAACCATATGCGATATTTTTTAAACATAAAATATCATGTCAGTTAATGTGGTAAAAAGAGAAGGGGTTACAGTAAGAAGGGCGATTCTACAGTTCAAGATATCTCTATTATTATAAATGAGATCGTCAAGTGCTTATGCACTACTTATGCTCTACAATTGTTCATACAATACAAGCTCATGTATACAATCTCACAACTCAAATATTAAGCTAGATTGGGTAGTTTGTTGATAAGGGATCAATACTGTGTTATGCCGATAAGTGGGAATTCTGCTCAGTTTACGCAGCTGCCTGACGGATGTTTTAAAAACATCTCTTATTTCAACAATCCCAATAATGTTTTTTCATCGCGTTATAATTTTAACTTTAATAATAATATAAAATACTGAAAAAAAAATCCATTTTAATACTTTTATATGAAAAGATTTTAACAGGACAATCTGTAGAATGAAAGCAGTCATATTTGATTAATTGCCATGGAATGAAACTATCAGCTTGGTTTTATTGCTATTACATATCAAAAGCTTGGATATTTTCAGAATCTATGACTAATTATGTGTTCAATGATGAGAATGGGAGCTCATTTGTGAACGATTGTACATACAGGCTAAGAGGATTCTAAGCAATTAGTTATTCTGCATTTGTATTTAAACATAAAGTGAAATAATTACAAAACAAAAAATCTGATAAAGAATGGTTGTATTTTAGAGGATTAACCCTAGTATTACCGACCTCTCCCAGGTCGCATGGATTACCAAGGGGGGGGGGGCTCCTCGAGCCCACAACCTTAAAAACCTTATATTTTGGTTCTATAATTTTTTTAAAATTTTTATGTCTATTGGATTATGTTTAATGAACGTTTCTTATGACACCTGTGAAAAAAAAATTAAAAAAAAAATTAAATACAAAAATAAAAATAAATTAAAAAAAAAAGTTCGGATAGGGAAAAAAGGATGACTTTAAATTAAATGTAATTTTATTCTACTGGAGGAACATATCTAAACATTGTTAGAATAAAAAGTTATCTATATCTAAGTTATTATAACATTATAATAAAATAATAATTTAAGAAAATATAATTATCAGATTCGTAATGCAATTATTATTATTATTTTGCGGTGCTTTTGCACAATAATTTTTTTTCCGAGTGTTTATCCAGGATGCAGCATGGACTAACTGTTCCCCTAGTTGGGAACAACCTAGAAAATCTTCTCTTTTCTAAAAAAGTACCTATCAGGAGCAATAATTATAACCATCTCAGTAATATATTTTTATATGAAAAAAAATTATATGGGGAGAATATATATATTTTTTTTTGAGAAAAAAAAACTTGAGAAGGTTTGTGTATGTTAAAATTACATCAAAGTAATTATTATTTGAGCAATATAATTAATAACACTTGAATTACTAGTTAAA
The DNA here is from genome assembly GCA_019009955.1 of Riptortus pedestris. Lineage (NCBI taxonomy): Eukaryota > Metazoa > Arthropoda > Insecta > Hemiptera > Alydidae > Riptortus > Riptortus pedestris. The sequence goes on along the minus strand of CM032231.1, from coordinate 5,775,855 downwards.
AGTAGTATTAAATATCAGTGGGCTCGAGGAGCCCCCCCCTTGGTACTTAAGTGTATAACTACCCCTTGCATTACCAAGGGGGGGGCTCCTCGAGCCCATACGTCAAAAAAAAAATGTTTTCTCAACATAGAAATTTTTTTATTTAATTTTATTGTTATGCCCTCACTCTAGGATGTTTTTCTGAGGAATACATAAAATATCAAAAATATCCCATTAAAATTGGGTGATAGGGAACAAAAACAAAAAGTTGTGGGCTCGAGGAGCCCCCATCCCCTTGGTAGTTCTAGGGTTAATAAAGAATAAGGAGATGAGCCGTTGTTACGGAGCCAACCGAAAATAGAACAAGGGACGTCTTAAGCCAACGGGAAACTCATAAATGCTGTTTCAATAAAGAAGGTATACTACAACACTCATAAAGTTAAATATGAAAGCGATGAAGTAATATTGAAAAAGGAAATAATTAAATATCAAATAGTGTTATGGTTATTTTAAGATTACTGGATCTGCATAGAAATTAAACTCTTTTTCATTAGATATTAATTTTATACCTACTGGGCAATAAACTTGTTTCAAAAACCTCTCTTATAATTGCTTCCATTTTTTTTTTTTTTTTCATTTTTTTATCTTAATAGTATTAGAGTTTTTTCATTAACTTCTCAACTCTTCAGGCGCAAGAGATAACTCACTTTAATTAAACTGGGCCTTAATCCTTCAAACGCAATTAATTATAAACCAAAAAAAATTTAGTTTTAAAAAGTCTTTGAATATAAATGCCCCACTTTAAAAATAGGAAAACTACAAGGCATCATTTTTTCTGAATCGCTTATCCTTAAAGCCCGTACTCTTTTTTAGCAGATTTCTCTTAAAGGTAATCAGCTATTGGGTTTCTACTCATGACGCAATTTTCGAAAAATGTCTTCAAATTTCCATCCATTCTACACAGTAGATGCCGAAAATCAGGTCCGTTCAAAATTGTATATATGTCTGTTTCCGCTCTAGCTGTCACAATTTTTGTTTTATTGTTACCAAGATGGAAATATAATCATTTTATTTAAAAAGAAAGGTCAAGTTCCTTTGCGACTGAAATCGGATTTGGGGAAGGGGTGTAGAGGGGGGAATTTGAAAATTCGAAATATCTCCTCCGTTATTATCCATCGGATCGAAAAATTATATCTAATAAATATTATAACTTATAAATGTTGTTCTGCACATTTTCCCTCCATATTGAATATTTAACTTGATATTTCCATATTTTAGTTTTCGGCCATCAATAAACCCGCATACCTTTTCATGTTATATTACTTTATTTGAATTCTAAATAATAAATATTGTTCTCATTGATTTTTTACTTTTTGGGCTGAAAGCAAATACGTAACGCACGCGGGAAATCTGCTTAATTATCGCAGTCTTGCGTGACGAAAGTTTAAATTGTATCTTGTCTTTGTTAAATTTCAAAAGTCTGTTGTCTTGTTAAATTCCCTAAAAAGAGAAATATAACAAATATACTTAATGTTAATGAAGGTTAAAAGTAAAAATTAGCAAAATAAATAATGATACTTTTATTATAAAATATTATTTACTTTTATGTTTTAAATAAAAGTTATTATTGTTTGTTAACCTTGAGTGGCGAGTTCGATTCTCGCCTGGGCAATAGGAATTATTTAGTGACGGACCCGCAAAATGTAATCCTTAGTCCCACCGTGGCTAGAAAAGGGTGGCAACCTGTAGATAACCCGTTCAAGTTAGCTTCAGTAGCAAAAAGTGGACTTTAATAAATAATTTAATTTATTGATTGTTTTCAATAAATATTATAGCGATTCAAATTTGGGTGATTTTTTTTTAAATGATTCCGGTTTTTCTATTGGTAATATAAATAAGACAACTTCTTGGGGTAACATGGGACTCCTAACTTATTCTGGATCACAATATTGGATGGTCAGTCAAATAGGTGATTGTACCGTACTATTAGTTCTTGGAGTTTCGGGCACCTATGGTACCCTTCTTCAGATCAATAATATTTGTAGAGGAGGAGCAGGTGAAGAAAAAGATATTAGTTACGTAGGGGCTGCGTAAACTAAGCAGATTTCCCAGGTTCCTGTTTAGCACACTACTGGTTTCATCTCACCTCATATTCTCTATTTATTTGAATAAATAATGGTGGGGGGGGTGGGGGACAAGGAAGAATGAATTGCTCTCCTAAAATATGATCAATAAAAAGTCATCAGAAATGCTGATCAATTTTTGATTCAACCTAATAAATTATTCTTCTCTGAATTTTATGGATGAACTGTAATATTAAAAGTATTTGAAAAATTAATGTATTTTCAGGCTAATGTTCGAAATGTGATAAACAGAACATATTTTCTGAAATCAAATATTTAGAAGCTTTTAGCTGGCTTTTTTTATAATAAATACACTTGGGCTTTCCTCTAGCTTTATTTGAGTCTCTAGCAATTAAGAAACCCTACTCTTTATGTTAGGTACTACCAGAGTTATATTTTCTTAAAAGAGTTGTACAAGAATCAATATTTTAAAGTACTATGAATCTACGCTCAAATTGGAGATTAAAGAACGAAATGTAATAGCAGATTTCCCTAATGATTTAAATGAAAAGAGTAGGAAAGGGGCTTTAGTGAAGACTGAAAATTATTAATGCATCTCCACAGGAACGCACCTCAGTATATGCTATCATCTCCACAGGAACGCACCTCAGTATATGCTATTATCTCCACAGGAACGCACCTCAGTATATGCTATTATCTCCACAGGAACGCACCTCAGTATATGCTATCATCTCCACAGGAACGCACCTCAGTATATGCTATCATCTCCACAGGAACGCACCTCAGTATATGCTATCATCTCCACAGGAACGCACCTCAGTATATGCTATCATCTCCACAGGAGCGCACCTCAGTATATGCTATTATCTCCACAGGAACGCACCTCAGTATATGCTATTATCTCCACAGGAACGCACCTCAGTATATGCTATCATCTCCACAGGAACGCACCTCAGTATATGCTATTATCTCCACAGGAACGCACCTCAGTATATGCTATCATCTCCACAGGAACGCACCTCAGTATATGCTATTATCTCCACAGGAACGCACCTCAGTATATGCTATCATCTCCACAGGAACGCACCTCAGTATATGCTATTATCTCCACAGGAACGCACCTCAGTATATGCTATCATCTCCACAGGAACGCACCTCAGTATATGCTATCATCTCCACAGGAACGCACCTCAGTATATGCTATTATCTCCACAGGAACGCACCTCAGTATATGCTATTATCTCCACAGGAACGCACCTCAGTATATGCTATTATCTCCACAGGAACGCACCTCAGTATATGCTATTATCTCCACAGGAACGCACCTCAGTATATGCTATTATCTCCACAGGAACGCATGGTTCCAGTGGAGATAATAGTATATACTGTAGATATAATATTATCTCCATAGAAAGAATAATAAAGTAAATTAAATAATATAAATAGATCTTTTTGCAAATCAGTATGTAACTCTCTACTCTCTTTTGAAAACGTCAACAGCTATCGCGAACTATACGCCTGAAGAAATAAAAGAGATTTTCGTTTATATGTAATGGCTTTATCCTTCATTTTATCCAACTATTTTTTTAAGTCCCTTCTATAATGCCCAAATAAGCTTTTATACAGATGGCAGTAAGGATGAATCTCGAGTCGGTGGTGCTTTTGTAGTTTTTGATAAAAGGCGAAATAGTAGAAAGACGTCGATACTGATTTGGTAATCTTCCTACCAACAATTAGGCAGAAATAAATTGTAATTTTAAATAGTTTATTGTACACTGGAACAAACAACCTTAAATGCACGCCATCATTTACATAGCCACACTATTTTACAATCTCTTCTAAATTATTCTTGATGCTTTAGCAGAAGAAAATTAGACACGTACTTACAAAACTCAATACAAATAATATACAAAAAGAATTTTACTAGATCAAAGGGTATTCTTAAATATTGGGGAAAAATCTAGCTAAATCTGTCTGAAAAGAGACTAACATTCTAGAATGCTACAACCAAATCACACTTAATCACATAATAATTACATTCAAAATTAATAAATGGCAACAAAAATGGTATACTACTTTAAAAGAATTACACTTAAAATTAATTACACAGAAAACAACGTGTATTTATGACGAACATTAAGATCAACAGACTATTACTTGTCACATTACCAAAAAGGCATGTTACAATAAACCATGAGAGTGATCTGCCAAATTATTGCTAAGTCCTGATTACAGAACAGACTATCATACACTTGTTCTAAGACTGTTGACTGCTAACGGGCCAAAAAGAAAAGAATTTAAAACGGAAGTAAAACGTTTAAATGCCAACTGGGTTGTTGACGAAAAACGTCTCTTTTATAAATACAATGAAAGGAAATTTTTCGAAAATCGCGTCACGAGTACAACCTCTATAGCATGGGAAATTTGCTAAAAGTATGCCGAGCAAGTGTATAATTGTATGGAAAATTTGAAATTACACTATTGTTAATTTATTTATTATTATTATTTATAAAGGTCAACTTTTTGCTTCTAAGGGGCGGTTCACCTCCCGGTTACCACCCTTTTCTAGCTAGGCTGGGACTGAGGATTTTATTTAATAAGATCGTCACTAAATAAAGCCTTACCGCCAAATTGATGAACATGAAGTAAGTAAACTCCATTCCATCAGGAAGGATATAAATAAATAAACAAAAATACATACACGTATATATACATACACACAATTACAAAAACACAAACATTCACATACATGTATTAAGTGTTGTAGATATTATGAATATTTAATTTAATTGAAGTAATTTATAAACAGCTTTAAACTATTTTCTACATATTCATAATGACTTAGGTGTAGCTACGAAACTGGATTCAAGTGATTCAGAGCTAAAATGAATTAAGTGAAATTCTCGACGAATCAGAAAGAGAAGAAAACAATTCACTCTACAAACACAAAAAAATATAAGGAAAAATATCACTAAAAAAACTCATAACAAATCAGGCAAATACAAATAAATGAGAAGCCATAAGCCACTAAAATGAATATAAAAACAATTACATGCCGTTGCAAACACAAAAACCAAAACTTACAAATATTCGAATCGTCCTTCATTGACATTTCCATTACTTCAGGCTTATCTATGAACATATTAAAATCTACTATTAATTAAGTAGCAACTCTTTCTTGTTAACAAAGTCAATAAAAATAAATTAAGAGCTACAACTATGCTATTTTTAATTGATATGTGCTAGTTGTATGTGCATCTTTTTATTTCCTTTTGTACCAGTAAGGCTTTTAGCCTTTTCTTATTGGCTTTCGCACTTTCATGAAACTCTTCAACATAATAAACGTGTATAACTCCATACAAATCTCGTCCGTATAACTGTATATTTTTGATGCATTGAATGGGAATTGTATTTTCGACTTATAAGTGTATTATATTATATTCCTGCAATACGGAGTCGACCATGGATTAATAGAAATATAACTAACTATGCAGATTTGCCACGTGCTGGTGTTACATTCGAGTGATCCCATCTCACCAAATACATTCATATAGGAATGGATTTATTACGTATGTTATATTATTAAAAAAGAAAATCTGACAAAAAATGAACTGCCTATATTCATGAAATCTTACACAAAAACAGAAGAAATTGATATAAAATTGTATAAACTAATTAACCAATTATGAAATTGTTATCATAATGGATATATGGTTATGGATATCAATTATAATAAACACTTTAAAATTGATTGTCTAAGTAGGAGAAGTAGGGAATCGACTACTTAGATGATATAAGTTGAGTACAATTTCAATAAGTACAAATATATTATACATATATAAATAAGGAATTAAATATTTTTGCAAATAAAAAAAAAAACATTGAAAGAAAGATAAGGTGAACAAACATTATTAGTTCTTTGATTATCTGGTAGAATACACATCACACATCGTTCCCAAACGAACACTTCTAAACCAATAATTTAAATAATTCAAAACGCTCAAAAATAATAATAAATATAAATAAAATAAAAAAAAATTAAGCAATTTCAACATTGAATCAGATTAAAGAAAATATTGGCATAAAATAGCAGTGGTTGAACATGTAAACCTCTCGCTGCTGTAAACAGCTTTATTTAGACAACATACTTGAACTGCAAAGAGTATTAGTTAAAGATATTAACATTTCATTACATGTCTATAAACCTCGTCCTTCGCTCTTCGTAGCGGAGTCACTTTCGGCCCAGAACGCCGTTGGCGCAGGCCGATTGGAAAAGCACAAGAAAGAAAAGGGAGTTAAAGGAGAGTCCATTTTGAAAAGTCCGTAGAGTGTGGACGGAAAACGGGAAACAGCTTCTGTGGATATCTAGAACTATTGCATGAGTTGAAAAATGACGCTTCGAAAAGAAATAATTTCAAGATAGAACAGGCGTTTCACGGCGCACCAAAAAAAGTTCACATTCGGCTTCGAACGTCACTTGTCGGGAAGGAGAGTCACTTAAATTTTCAAATAATAAACATTGTTATTTACATGAGAATGTGGTTAAAATGTGGGTTGGAGGAGAAATGGCCGAACATCAACAGATCAGTTCCAGTCCCGATCGAACAGGGATGTAACCTAGAGTTCCTTCCGAAGTGATAAGCGATACTCGAAAGGGGCTTCGGGAGTGGGAGGTACCTGAAATGCGGGAATTATTAAAAGCAAGAACTGACCATGAGGAACAAAAGTACCTCACGCAGGGGCTGCGTTAACTAAGCAGATTTCCCATGTGCGTCAGGCGTTTCCACTTATCTTAATACGTATGAGTTCAATGAGAACAATATTTCGTATTTAGGATTTAAATAAGGGGATTCGCAATAAGACAGCCTATCGTTAAAATGACATGAGTTGGAGTGGGGGGGGGGGATTTATTGAAGGCCGAAAACTAAAAGATGCAAATCTCGTTTAATAATCAAAATATTGGAAATACTAGCTTAACAATAGTTATAGAGCATTAAATTTGCAATAGCATTGGTTATATACAAATAACGGAGATATTTCGAATTTTCGAAATTCCCCATCTCTGAACCGTTCCCCCCTCCCACTGGTCCGATTTTAGCCGTTAACGAACTCGATTAAGCCGTTAACATAAAACGTTTAAGTATCGCGTTTGGCATCGTTCAGAAAAAAATTGCGACCGCTAGGGCGTTACGGACCTCATTTTAGACGTCACCTAGGTAGGGTCGATGGATATTTGAAGAGAATTTTTGAAAATCCCATCATGAGTACAACCTGAATAGCTGATTATCCCTAAGGGAATTCTGCTAAAACGGTACCTCAATCTCGAAAAACCACAGAGCGGTTTGAGCTACACAACATTAAAAAAAATATGTTTGGGCCAATGAATAATACAGTATTTCATTATTTAACCTGCAGCCTAATGGCGTTAATTTATAACTCCTGGTATCTCATATGACTTTAAATATTCCATTTTCATTAACTTATCTTAATGTTAAAAATGGTTCTAAAAATTAGTAATATGAGTGAAATGTTAATTTCGTTGATTAACTACCTTTAGGGGTTATATAATACACAAAGGATCTATCATTTTGTTTAAATGCCAAGTAGATTAATCGCAATTTTCAGACATATCAGTGTCTGGCATCTGTCAAAACTTGTGTTAAGCCTTATGAACGCTGTATGTTAGGTTGTTTTGGCAGTTAGTAAGTATGTATTTGAATAACGTGTCATGTATTTGAAATTGGATCGTCTTTTCGTGTCCTCGAATATACATGAGTTACTTTGGCCTGGACTATTGCTAGTCTAATGATACGACTTCTTCTCAATAAAATAAAATAGTATTAAAACATTCAAAGGAAACTAGCTTTAAAGTCGAAAGATCATACAAGACAAAAATATTTTTTAAGAAGTTGTTTTTATAATAAAATAAATATACAAACAATCAAAATATGCTGCCCTCTTTCTGAGGGTACCTGTATGGTCGAATTTGGGATCTCAGGTGAGAGTGCCGCTTAATATTTCATCTTTATTTTTTATATAAATGATGATGATTTTAGGATAAGTCTGAACAAGTCTTTCACATCATTTTTGGTCAGCCCATATTCTATTAATATCTTGACGGTTTTTTGATGGAGGACTCCTTTTGAACCAAACAGTAGCCCCATAGCCGTCCAGTCTTGGACTTGGTATTTTTCAGAGAAATAGAGTCAACATGGTTCGTATATTGCTTTCTTCTCTTAGTCCACCTCGTCTGCTTGGTTTTGTGCATCTCAAAACGGACAGTAGGATTCAATTAAGAATTAAGCCCTTTTTTTTTCATTTTTCTTAATGGCTACAATATCCTCTCTTCTTGGAGTGCCGTCTGAGGAGTTGCAAGTCGCCTCTTCGAATATATCCCAATATGGGTGCTTCTTATTCAAGAGGTGAGCAATTTGAGTCCGGACCACATGATGACAATTTGGAATTTTTTTTTTTTTTTTTTTTTTTTTTGAGTTATTACATGCTTATTCCGCACATTCTTGAACTTGACAACAAATTCTATATAAAACTTTTTCATCTTTAAATATAATTTATGTAAAAGAAAGTTATATGTGAATTACGTAATTATGAGAAAGGAATGCTGTTGCCCTACTGAAATATAATATGTTGGAGGTTGTTAAGTCGAAATCGGTGTAAACTTCGGTCTCTTATTTTCGTGTATGCCGCTTTCAAAAGACTACACTCGAAGGAACTTTGAGAATAGGGCCAATTATTAGATACGCACCCTGGAGTTAAGAAGTTACGCACTTGTGAAGGCCGGGGGTGAAATTCAAAGCTTCTTGAGCGAGTACAGTTTGAAAAGAGTTTTAATAAGGTAAGAGCTGAACGCATACCTCAAGGACTTGCATAACTCTTGAGACATATATACAACAAGGCTTCAAGAATCTTTGGATGAAGAAATTTTAACTAGATTCAGAATATGAAATGAATAATGTGGTTCCTACTTGAATTCAGAAGAAAGAGACAGTATTTTGGTTAAACATAGATAAAAATAAACTATGGACTTGAGATTCCCCAAGAAAAAAAAGTCCGTCACGCAGGGGCTGCGTAAATTAATCAGATTTCCCAAGTGCTGGTATAACACACATGTGATCTCATTTCAGCACGTAATTTCTATTTATTTTTAAACCTATATTTAGAAGAGGGGGTACCGAAGGTAGAAAATAAGAAATTACGAATAACCCGTTTAATGCTTGAGTTACCAAAAAATGCACATAGCAATAATTGTAGAAAATCAAAAGTCTAATAAGATCGATTCTGTAATATTTTATAATCCGACTCACAATAAAAGAGAAATTTTGGATTTTCTAACTCCCCCTCCGTAAACCACCACTATTTCAGTTCAGATTTCAGCCAATAGTGAATATGATGGCGTGGATAAATTATAGAAAAGCCTGTGATTCTGTTCCTCATTCATGTTTAATTGAAGTACTAAGACTGTATAAAATTGATTCCAATGTAACAAAACTTTCACAGATTATGAATTAATGGGAGACATTCCTGGTCAAAGAAAAAGGTAGCCATAAAGCAACAAGAGAATTCATGTAAAAAGGGGATTGTATCAAGATGACAGCTTAAGCCATTGTGGCTTTGCCTAGCATTGAATTCCATGAGTGAGTTACTGCGAGAAAGTAGTTTTGGATACGAAATATATCTTAATAATGCGAAGACTAGGATTAATTGTGATTAAGCTGTGGCTTGTATATGGATGAGTTAAAACTGTAAGCAAAGAATCCATCTCAATTACAAAATTTGATCAGCATTGTAGAGATTTTCAGTATTAGTACTGTATGCCCTTTACAGTTTAAACGGCAAACCAATGACGGAGGAAATATAATGTTGTAAACAAAAGCTGCATTAATGAACATAGCGGATCATAACCATACAAATATCTGGGAATGAATGAATCAGCATCTTAAAATACCCTGAAAAGAAATCAAAGAGGAGCTAAAAACTATTTTTATTAGAATGTTGCGTTTTATAATTAATAGTCATTTGAAAGGAGGTTATAAAATAAAAGCTATAAATTGTTGGCTATCCCTTCCTTACTTTATAGCTTTGGAATAATAAGCTGGTCTGATACCTCATTCGATGAATTGGATCAACTCGTCAGAAATGAAATGACCAAAACACGAATGCATCATCAGACTTCTTCAATGGCGAGATTGAATATGGCCAGAAAACATGGAGGTCGGGCTCTCGTTGAGATTAAGAATTTATGCCCATCTCAGGAGATGAATCTCAGCAACTATATAACATCAAGTGAGAACCGGAGCTTTAAAGAAATGACTAAACTGGAAGAAGGATTTACAGCCTTGAAAATGAAAGGCAATAATGATCTGGACTTAGGATTTGAGTCCAAGTGGAAGAACAAGGAACTCCTTGGTCGATATTATAGTCGGCTCACGGATTCGGAGATGGATAAAGAAATGTTTGTGTCACGGCTTAAGTCGGGAGAGCTATTGTCAGAAAGCGAAGGGGTTATAATAGCTATTCAAGAACAAGTTGTTTCTATTGTAGCTTATAGACTCCACGAACTGAAATACAATAGTGTCTTCGATATGAGTAAAATGTGCAATAAAACATACGAGTCGATCCAGCATTTAACTGCAGACTGCGAAATATTGACAGGGATAGAATAATTGCAGAGACATAACAATGTCGCACAAATATTCCATAAGACGATGGCTACTAAATTCGGCATATTTATTAATGAGGTATTTTATTATCGCTACATCCTTCAAAAGGTGCTCCAAAAATATGATGTAAAAATGTATTGTCATGAAGCGATGATGACAGATCATATTGTCCATCATCATAAGCCTGATATTCTTGTCATTGACAAGATAAATCAAATCAGCTGACATCATTGATATCGCTGTCACAAATGATGAGAATATCAATAAATGTTAGGCCGAGAAAATAAGCAGGAGCTATCGAATAAAAGGCCTTTAGGTCTAATTCCAAAGACAATACTTATTGCAACAAAATATCTCAATTTACCTCGGCAATTAATAAGATTGTCACAGAAAGCAGTCCTGCTAGATTCTGCATGAATTGTTAGAAACATTTTAAATTCCCATTGATAATTAACAAAAAATAAATATATATTGCGGTTAGTTACAACCCCCGCTATAATTAAATCCAGTTAAACCTGAGAGTTAAAAAAGTCAAATAGAAATAATAATAATGGACTGATGGCTAAAACAATACTAATATTCACCAAAAATTTAAATCTGCCAGTAGATATTACAGAAGCTCAGCAAGGGGATCTCCTTGACAGAGCTAGAATTATGTCCATTTTTTTTAATTCCCGTCGACAAATATGTCATTATTACAAACTCTACATCTGTTGGAATTTCCTCCGATATGGTTTTGAGACCAGGTATCTCAGAATAAACCTCTCCATAATATTATTATTATTTGGATGTATTATATTTCTAATAATCCTTTCCTACTAACCCTGTCCTCTCTTGTTCCGTTTCCTCCTATCCTCACAACCCACCAGGTACTTCCAGTTGCCGGCTAACCCACAACCTTTAGTTCTATCTACCTCCTTCTCAACTCACAACACTCCCTTAAAATAGACATATACATTTTTATGACTATATGAATATTATATTTTACTACCATTTCATTACTATTTTTTTCTTCCCCTAAAACTTCCAAGATATCGAAATCAAAAACGCATCTTTTTACAGTAGCAAACAAATCATAACTGTTGATGTAGTTTTACTTTCTTCAGCTTTTCATTCATCTCATCCTTGCCATCACTGTTAATACATTTAGATCCTATAGATGCAAATTTTAATTACCCAATTATATCAATTTAAAATGTTTCTCAATTTTTGATATCGATAATTCTGTTTTTTTCTTTTTTTAGCAGATTTCCCTTAAGGGAAATCAGCTGTTGAGGTCGTACTCATGACGCGAGTTTCCAAATGTCCATCAATCCTACCGAGGAGAGGACGAAAATGAGTTCAGTTAAAAATTATATATATATATATATATATATATATATATATATATATATATATATATATATGTCTGTTAACGCTCTAGCGGTCGCAATTTTCGTTTTATCGTTACCAAACTCGATATTTAAACGTTTTATGCAAAAATAAAGATCTAGTTTGTTAATGGCAGAAATCGAACCAGTGGGAGGGGGGGTTTAGAGTGAAGGATTTTTGAAAATTCGAAATATCTCCGTTACTATACGTTGGATCGAAAAATTGTACAAAATCAATCTTATTGCAAATTACATTTACTATAAATAATGTTATATACATTTATTCTGTATCTTGAATATTAACCGAGATATTTGCATTTTTCTGTTTTCAGCTTCTGAAATGAGATTGGCTATCTTCGGGTCTAGTCGTGAGTTTCCGTCAAGAGCTAGTTCGGGCTGTTCCCGTAACTGTTTGACTCTCTATTCTGAAATTTCTCTATTGTAAAACTTCACGTGGGAAATCTGCTTAGTTTACGCAGCCCCTGCGTGACGGACTTTTGTTTTTTTAGGACTTCTGCTTTTTTCATAATAGCATCGTCTTGGGTATTGAAAAGCTCTTGCTCAAATTTTTAAATTTTGTTCAAAGAACTTTCAAGAATGAGATAATTTCTTTTCTTTGCATTTCCCTCTTCTCTATAATTTAGCTTAGACCACAATTGCCATCAAATACAGATCTTAGTCTGCTACTCGACTATAATGAATTGAATTAGTCCTTTCTTAAGCAGTTAAAACCCGATAATAAATGAGATACTTCTTGAATTTAAGCTGATGGCTAGAGAAGAAATTTATCCTCGAAAAGGTTTTCTTTGCCTCCATTAAATTGAAGCCTATTCTATTTAGTTCTCAGAATATCGATAAAAAGGGAAAATATTTTATTCTCTGCCACGGAATCCTTTGTAAACAGTCTATTACAATTTCTTATTAAAAATATACATATCCCTTATGTGCTAATACTAAAAGGTCCATCACGCCAAGCACAAAGCATATTTCCCACGTGAAATTTTACAATAGATAAATCAACATACTTATAGCACTAAGCCACCGTGAATATCAAGTGAACAAATACAAACATGACAATGAGAAATCTTTGAGTCAATTAACATTTTAATATCCTACAATACGAAAAGCGCCTGAATCGTAAACAAAGAGGTCGGCCAACCTCTCAGCTAAAGATCGAATATTCTTGACCGGAAAGAAAAACAATTCATGAAATATATAAGAATATAATAAATTAACTTTATTAAAAACTATTTACTATAGTTAATGCTGTATTTTATAGTGAACCAGAATAATTTTCATCTCAATCACTATAATTTCATTAATCCAAGAACAAAAGATGGGGGGGGGGTTCAACAGAACGTATTCGCATATATCTCACAAAGTTAAACTTCAATGAAAACATTAGAACTTTTGAGTATTTACTTTTATCTCAGCTAGAAACGATTTGTTGAAAACAATATTTGGTATTTCAGCTTGAATCTTGATATTTTGGCTTATTCATAACGTATTATGACTAAGAGGGGGGGGGGGTATTGAAGGATGAAAATAAAAAAAATTCAAATATCTCGATTAATATTGGCGATAGAGATAGAATGTATATGACAACATTTATAGGTATTTTGATTTGCAATAAAATGGAAACCGAATATTCACTTCTTAGTATTTTATAGCCTGGGTTATTTTAAGGAATAGCTGGAAACTTTTTATTCAAAATATTGATATTTTATTATAAAATTCACTAAGACATAAAATCTACTTAGTGAAGGCTTTCAACGGTCACATCACTAATAACAATCCCTTATTTTTTCCTGGAAGCCATTTTATCCGAAATAATCCCGCTCTTATTTCTGCTATAATGATTTTTTTTTTAATTAAAAAAAATTGAAGGTATTTCTTATAATGATTATCTCATCAATAGCATCCCTTGTCCATATTACCGATATACTATAATTACAGTGTTCATTCCATGAGAAAGTAACAATTCATTGGAAAAACCTTCTTTAGAGATTTTCCAAATACGGGAAAATTCCCCTTAACTTTTATTAAGGAGGCTGATATTAAATACAACGTTCGCCATATTTTTAATAGAAAATGCCTCTCACGCAGGGCTGGCGTTACCTTAGCGGATTTCCCACGTGCCATTAGTGCATGCTTTGAGCGTTTTAATAATTAATTTGTTGTGAAATTAATTTCTGATTTCTTAACTGAAAGATATGTTGTATCCTATCATCAAGAACCTATTTCAATTAATCAGCTAACAAGAAACTGATTTCAACCTTTATAGAAAATGACATCTTCTCCAGCAATCAAATTTTGTCTTAAAAGTGTTGTATTCGTCACAATTGCTATTATCGCACATTCCAATTCTTTGAAAGGTTACATTTGAAGTATTCTTATTAGTGAAATGATTGTAAAGTCCGACGAAGTCAGGTATTAACACTTGCTCTGATGTACGGAGATGTCAACCATTTTAATGTCTGTGTTTTTGTTTTTTTTTAATGCAGACACATATATTGCCAGTTTTTTTTATGTCATATTTTTAGAAGACTTGAGTGTTACCATTTCAGGCTCTTTTTTCTTCAGCAAACAAAGATATTGAGAGTTTTGTATTGTTTGTTTTGGGCATTCTCAAGTGTTTTGTGTTGAGGTGCGGTATTACCTAGCTAATCGACATGACGCCTCATTTGTAGATAATCTAATATAACTAAAATAACAGCTGTGTCGTTCTATAGGACCTTCCACTAGCCTTGCCAGTCAGGGGCTGGCTTACAAAGTATGGCGGATCAAGTAAGATGATTTATATCGACACCTCACCAAATTGGCTAACTGTTGTGCCAAAAACAGGCCAGTTAGAGGGGGGGGGAGTTTGAGGAGGGTATTTCGAAAATTTGAAACATCTCCGTCATTAGGGGTTGTATCGAATATTTCTTTATAACCAATCTTATTGCTAATGTAATGTTCTATAAATGCTATTATCTGCGATTTTTCATTATCTTGATTATTAACCGAAATATTTGCGTTTTTTTAATTTCCGGCCTCTAGTAAACCCCCACACCTCCTCATTTCATATTAACAATAAGCTGTTATATTAAGAATCGCATTATTTGAAGGTTAAATACCAAATATTGTTCTCGTTGAACTTTTACGTATTGAGATAAATGCAAATGGAGAAATCTACTTTGGTAATGTAGCCACTACGTGACGTACTGTTTGTAGTAGAAGTTCTTCTGACAAGACGTAGTATGGGCGTAAAACTAGTAGAGAAATAAAAATTATTTTATTAATCATCTGAAGTTTTAATTCTTTTGTTGGCCTTCCACCATAGATTAGTTAAGCCATCATAAATACTGTTGTCATACCTTTCGGTGGGGACCGTCGTCACTGGTTGATCGTCGAGTACAGCTGGCATTGTGCTGTAGATTGTGCCAACGCATCTATAGCACAATGCCAGCTGTACGCGACGATCAACCAGTGACGACGGTCCCCACCGAAAGGTATGACAACAGTATTATTTATATTGGCGGTTCTCACCCTTTATTTGAATTACCTTCATAAATAGTTTTGGATCCTTTGTTCTTGCCATACCCTCTGTTAGCAGGGTTCATTGTCTCAGTCAGACAGATGCATTAAGTTACATAATCTCAATTAGTAACGAATGCCATGGGAATCCATTTATTGAAAACTTGTAAAAATTAGGAACATGTGACAGGTGATTGGTGTTGTGTGTGTTCTTGTTATGACCACATCATCCATCATTGCCATGGGCATAGCCTGGGTCCTTTGCAACTATAAAACGTCCTCATATAATTAGGTACAACTGTTAACAGTAGCAGATAATGAGACTGATTGACAAGGCTTTCTTCACAAGAATTTTAATTAATGAATCTAGTGCAGTTTTTCATACTGAATCAGATATACAGTTAAACATTTTCCACAAGGCACAGTTTTTTTTTTGTGACAGCTACTTTTTAAGCTCAGATTTTAGCATATTTTTTACCTGTCATCGGAACCTTACCTCATATGTAGCGATTTATCCATGCTGTATTTAATGAAATTCTACTTGTAATGTTATGCTGACGCACCATAAACAAGTCTGTTACCTTGGGACAGAGTAAACTAAGCAGATTTCCCAAGCGAACATTTACAATAGATAAATATACACACCGGTAACACCAATGTAAATATTAAGTGAATAAATACAAACGGTAATGAAAAATCTTTCAGTTACAAGTTAATAGCTCTGCAACGGAAAGCGTTTGAATTGTAAACCAACAGGAATTTTAGACCGGAAAGAAAAACCATTAATGAAATATGTCTGAATATAACAAATTGATTTTATTAAAAACTATTTACTGTAGCTAATGCTGTATTTTTTAATGAATCAGAATAATTTTAATCTGAATTACTTAAATTTTAGTAATGCAAGAACAAAAGAAGGGGGATCAACAGAACGTATTCACAAAAAGTAAAAGTTCAATGAAAACAATATTCCTTATTTAACCTTGTAATGAAGTGGTTCATGATATAACAGCTTATTATTAATATAACATGAGGAGGAGCGGGGTTTTACTGAAAGTGGAAAACTATGATATCCAAATATGTCGGTTAATATTCATGATACAGAAAATATGCACAGAATAATATTTATTTTCAAAATTCCACCCTCTAAACCCCCCACCCTCCATTGGTCTGATTTCAGTCATTAACGAACTTGACCTTTATTTTTGCATAAAACGATTAAATATCGAGTTTGGCAACGATCAAACAAAAATTGCGATCGTTAGAGCGTTAACAGACAAATATATATATATATATATATATACACCATTTTTAATGGGCCTCATTTTCGTCATCTCCTGGGTAGGATCGATGGACATTTGAGGGAATTTTTCAAAAATCGCGTCATAAGTACTTCCTCAACAAGGCTGTGCAGGCTCATTCATGTTTGAACATTATGATGTGTCAGTATTGAGCGGACTGTATGTTTTTTTATTTTTTTTTTTTTTATTGTATTATAAATAGGCACCGATCTCGCGAGAGTTATTTGTGCTTAGGTGGTCAAGATTCCATTTTCGTTTTCTTTCCTTGTGTTAGGCAGTCCCTCTCTTCAGAGATCTCTTCTTTTAGCCCTCCGTCATCCTCGCCTATGTTGCATCTCTCCTATTGTTCTCTATAGGACAAGTTTGTTCACTAGTGAAATATATCCTTCCTTTCTTTTCGCACGTGTGTTGTGTATGTATTGTTTTAGTGCTTAGTTTTTTCATCATACCAAGAAAGTGTGATCATCTTAAAGACAGTTTATGCTATATTTGTGCTGAGCTGATTTTCAAGTCTCAGGTGCGAAATTTGACCCCACTCGTAAAGATGTGTTATCAATTTTAATTTGGCTGTCAGGCAGGTGATTTTGATAAGAGCTGGGCCCCAAATGCATGCTGTGTTTCGTGTGTTGGATTGCTGGCTTGCTGGAAAACTGGTACACATCGTGTGCCATTTGCAATTCCCATGATTTGGAGGGAACCGAAGGTTCATTTAGTGATTGTTATTTCAGTTTGACAAATATTAAAGGCATCTCATATAAAACAAAACGAAAACCACCCGCATTTGTAATCTTCAATAAAACCCGTCTTACACAATGAACAGTTCCCTGTACCATTATATGCAGATATGATCTTTGGTGATAACTCTGAATCTTAACAAACTGAGACTGAAAATGCTTCAGGCGACAATTAAAATAATCCTACATATGAAATCAATACCTGTTCATCAGAACCATAGTTTACCAATCATAATGGCCCGATTCGGGATTTAAATCTGTATAAACAGGAAGCTGAAGTTTTAACTTGCAGACTCAAACGGTAGAATCTACTCCAGAATGAAGGTAGAATATGTAGTTATCTTGGCCACGATAGTGATTTCAAGGACTGGTTCCCTGATGTACCAAGGCAAGAGGAGTTCCAATATGGTAGCTGACTGCTGTTGCACAAAGGAGACAGACGTTCTATATGCAAAGTATGTCCCGAAATCACTATTTACCCCTTTCTAGGTAAGTCAGAATAAGTAGTTATAATTTTGAGTTAGACAATTTGTCGAGCAGTGTAATTTGTTGGTTATGTTATTAAATGACTTCGGTTGCTTACCGGAGACGGTGAGTAGGATTCCCTGCTTCATCTTGGGGTCAGTGTTGACTTGGCACTCGTATAGGCCTTCATCTGATAGTCTGGCGTTCCTCAGCTGCAGGTTCCAA
>CM032231.1:5745000-5755000 GCA_019009955.1 Riptortus pedestris | reverse complement strand
TAACGGAGGAAAATACAGTGTAGGGGAGAGTAGGGTAATAGCGCGGGTAGTCGGGAGCAAAGCGGGTAGCTCCTCTTAGCCGATGTGTGTACTGCAGTCGGGCTGATAACGGAGGAACTACAGTGTAGGGGAGAGTAGGGTAATAGCGGGGGTAGTCGGGAGCAAAGCGGGTAGCTCCTCTTAGCCGTTGTGTGTACTGCAGTCGGGCTGATAACGGAGGAACTACAGTGTAGGGGAGAGTAGGGTAATAGCAGGGGTAGTCGGGAGCAAAGCGGGTAGCTCCTCTTAGCCGTTGTGTGTACTGCAGTCGGGCTGATAACGGAGGAACTACAGTGTAGGGGAGAGTAGGGTAATAGCGCGGGTAGTCGGGAGCAAAGCGGGTAGCTCCTCTTAGCCGATGTGTGTACTGCAGTCGGGCTGATAACGGAGGAACTACAGTGTAGGGGAGAGTAGGGTAATAGCGGGTAGTCGGGAGCAAAGCGGGTAGCTCCTCTTAGCCGATGTGTGTACTGCAGTCGGGCTGATAACGGAGGAACTACAGTGTAGGGGAGAGTAGGGTAATAGCGGGGGTAGTCGGGAGCAAAGCGGGTAGCTCCTCTTAGCCGTTGTGTGTACTGCAGTCGGGCTGATAACGGAGGAACTACAGTGTAGGGGAGAGTAGGGTAATAGCGGGGGTAGTCGGGAGCAAAGCGGGTAGCTCCTCTTAGCCGTTGTGTGTACTGCAGTCGGGCTGATAACGGAGCAACTACAGTGTAGGGGAGAGTAGGGTAATAGCGCGGGTAGTCGGGAGCAAAGCGGGTAGCTCCTCTTAGCCGATGTGTGTACTGCAGTCGGGCTGATAACGGAGCAACTACAGTGTAGGGGAGAGTAGGGTAATAGCGGGGGTAGTCGGGAGCAAAGCGGGTAGCTCCTCTTAGCCGATGTGTGTACTGCAGTCGGGCTGATAACGGAGCAACTACAGTGTAGGGGAGAGTAGGGTAATAGCGGGTAGTCGGGAGCAAAGCGGGTAGCTCCTCTTAGCCGATGTGTGTACTGCAGTCGGGCTGATAACGGAGGAACTACAGTGTAGGGGAGAGTAGGGTAATAGCGCGGGTAGTCGGGAGCAAAGCGGGTAGCTCCTCTTAGCCGTTGTGTGTACTGCAGTCGGGCTGATAACGGAGCAACTACAGTGTAGGGGAGAGTAGGGTAATAGCGCGGGTAGTCGGGAGCAAAGCGGGTAGCTCCTCTTAGCCGTTGTGTGTACTGCAGTCGGGCTGATAACGGAGGAACTACAGTGTAGGGGAGAGTAGGGTAATAGCGGGGGTAGTCGGGAGCAAAGCGGGTAGCTCCTCTTAGGCCGTTTGTGTGTACTGCAGTCGGGCTGATAACGGAGCAACTACAACTGCAGTCGGGCTGATAACGGAGCAACTACAATCCACCTTTGAAGAAGAAGCAGCGGCCATTACGCCAAATCGTTAGTCGTGCTTGTTTTGTGCCAGTGACAATAATTCAATTTTCTTGGAGCCTACTTATGATTTTGATGGAAAAGGTTTTTGATTGTACTGCACTTCTATTCCAATTAGAATACAGGCATGTAGTTCCCTTAGTACAACTTTCAATTACCTTTATTTTAGCACTAAGTAATTGTCTTTAGCGTTTGGTATACCAGAATGACGTACTGTTTTATTTATTTTTTACGCGTGGGGTAAAACCGGGTAGCATCTATGCCACGATTCTCAAAGCATGAAAAGTATAATTTTACCTAATTTTGTGTAATTATTTTACTGTATAAGCATCTATAATGACAAACAATATGCTTAATCTTGCAACTACGAATTTACTTTTTGAAATGTATAATTTTTTTGAAATATCTGAAAAGATTAATGTTGTTATTTGTTTAAATATTTATTTTATTTTTTTTTGTATTGTTCCCAAAAGGGGGGTTTGTTTTAATGTTGCAAACAACATTTTGTATTAACAAAATAAAACATTAATTTGATTAAAAATCTTTACATTTCTATTTTCCCACAAGAAAAACATATGTACCCGCTTTAACCCCTTTTTACAAAAAAAAGTAGGGTAAAACTTCTTTAAAAATTTAAATTTTGTTTTTGAATCTGTAGTTACGTTAACAGATAAGTAGACTTTATTTTAACAAAACTTTACTTATTTGTGGTAAAAATTGTGGTTTTTGGAAGTCTTCAAACCTTAGCAACCCGGTTTTACCCCACTTTCCCCTATATATATATATCTATATATATATATATATATAGATATATATAAAACCGCCACCCCTAATATATATATGTATGTGTATATATATATATATATATATATATATACGGTATATTCCCATAGTCACTCTCGAATTTAACAAAATAGAAATATCAATTTTCGGTGGAAGTTGATTGTTATAGTAATTTATACTTAATACCGTGTGTTTTCATTTCTCAACATCATCTCTATGACAAACGTCCTAGTCTTTTTCCTTACTGACAATTGTTTCAAGTTTTCCCTACTATTCTTATTTAGCTTTGTTGGACTTTGTGTTTTTCATTTTGAATTATACTTTAATATCCATAAATATGTTAGAAAATAGTTATCATTGTTATTTTTTTTTTTTTTTTAGAATTTTAAGAGCTTTATAAAAAAATTAGGAGACCGATATATTTTTCAAATAACTCTTATCGATCCATGTGCATTGCATGTCAAAGAACAGTATTTTTTCTCGAATGTGCTAGTTTAGTAAACTTTAGTGTTTATACATTCAAATCATCGGTCATATGTATATTTGTACTAATTAGCTTACTTGAAATCGTGGATCCCCAGTAAACATCAATCTGCCTGAAGATATTATAAGTAAGTCTTTTCTGCGCATCCATGATACCTGCAACAAATGGAAAAATTAGTTATAGTTTTATCATAATTAAAATCAATAGAAAATTGTATGTAAATTTCATTACTTTAAAAAAAATGTTATACATTTTCATAATCGTTCAGTATTTATTTAAATTGCCCTGATGGTATATGTGATCTCAAATATTTCCTTTGTACATTTAAAATGTATACACTCACTCCTCCAGTTATGTAGAACATGTTATGACTTTTTAACTATTATAGTGTATAAACACCAAAACTTCACGAAATACATTTACCCATTTCAAATACACTCCCTGGCAAATAATAAAACTACCTCGCTATGTTAGTTATTATTAGTTATATCAACAACAATCCATTTTTTATAAAGACCAATTATATATTTCTTTTAATATATCTTTTATATATTTAAATGTCATAAATAATTCATACATAATCCTTCTACATGGTCCCCGTATAGCCAATATTGCGATTAGTTTTAACATTCTTCAAATGCATGAAACTATGGGATACAACACAGTCGCAGTAACAACTATTCTCCAATCCTAAGAAGAAATCGTTCGAAAAGGCAAAATTAAGTATCAAATGAGTCTTTCATATTTCTTTTCGATCTTTCAGATCTCATCGGCTAGGTGTGTTACACACCGTGTGTTTGAGCTATCGCTCTATAGAAAGAATCTATTTGATAAATAGATGAAAGCCTAAAACACCTTACCGTCAAATAACCAATGAGTATTAAAGTTTTTGTTGTTACATATTTTATTTACATGGCAAATTTAAGTAATCTCTGATATTGAAATATACGTATCTCTTATACGTAGCAGGAGCTACGTAAACTAAGCAGATTTCCCACGTGAAGTTTTACAATAGAGAAATCTCCATACTAGTAACAGTAGTAGTAACGAGTCTCTAAACCAATTTCATGAGAGTTGAACAGTTACGGAAACGGCCGAACTAGGTTTCGGCGGAAACTCAAGAGTAGAACCGACATCAGCCGATATCGTTATCCACACACACTTAATAAAAATGCAAATATCTCGATTAATATTCAAGATAGAGCATGATTGTATATACCGATACGTACAGTACATTTTAATTGCAATAATATTTTTTCTATTTAATTTTAACGAACTTGATCTTTCTTTTTAAATAAAACGATTAAACATTGAGTTTGATAACGATCAAACAAAAATTGCGGCCGCTAGAGCGTTAACAGACAATATACGAGGGGTGTACAGAAAGTTCTAAGCCTGATATATATATACAAATATATTTTCAACTTACATATTTTTATTTTTCAATATAGTCCCCCTCACCAGCAACGCACTTATTCCACCGCTTTTCCAACATCTGTAACCCGGTCAAAAAAAAATTGTTGTCAAAACCTTCCAAAACAACCTTGACAGCTGAGATCACCTGTGATCTCTATTATCACCTGTGATCTCTATTATCACCTGTGATCTCTATTATCACCTGTGATCTCTATTATCACCTGTGATCTCTATTATCACCTGTGATCTCTATTATCACCTGTGATCTCAGCTGTCAAGGTTGTTTTGGAAGGTTTTGACAACAATTTTTTTTTTGACCGGGTTACAGATGTTGGAAAAGCGGTGGAATAAGTGCGTTGCTGTTGAGGGGGACTATATTGAAAAATAAAAATATGTAAGTTGAAAATATATTTGTATATATATATATATATATATATATATATATATCAGGCATAGAACTTTCTGTACACCCCTCGTATATATATATATATATATATATATATATATATATATATACTAGCTCAGATACCCGGCTTTGCCCGGGAATTCATTTGAGGCTGAATGGTGATGGTATTTTTTAGCAGGCTTTACATTGCACTATATTTTGACATTTACCCGTCCCAGTGTTTAGGATTGATACCCATCTTTGCCATGGATTTGCTAATAATATAATTATTTGTTCGATAAGGCTTCACAGTCTTCGATATTTTTATATTTCCAGTCTCTTATACATGTAAATATGGTGAATTTTTATTTCAGGCCTCCCTTTTAACCCCCCTCCCGATCGAACCTAAAAATTTTAATATAACTTATAATCATGGAAGAATTAATGCTAATTGATATACCGAGTTTTGTTAAGTTCGGTTCAGCCGTTAGTGCCCGCTAAAGTTTTAACGTATAACTCATTTATACTTAGGTATACGACAAAAGTGTATATAACAAAAGTTACTCCAAATAACAAAATAAACAACTTTTGTCATGTTTATATTTGCGGAAAAGCCAATAGGAAATGAAATATCGCTATTTTTAATTTCAGGCTTCCCTTATAACCCCCACTCCTGCCCGTCCATAGAAATGTTGGTATGGCTTATTATAATGAAGGCCTCACTGCTAATACACATACCGAGTTTTATTCAGTTCGGTTGAGTCTTTTTTGGCAAATAATATTGTTGACTCCCGCTATAATTTTTAGCGTATAACGCATTTAAACTTCGGTATACGACAAAAGTGTATATAACAAAAGTTACTCTAAATAACAAAATAAACAACTTTTGTTATGTGCATATTTACCGAAAAACCAATAGAAAACGAACTATCGCTATATTTAATTTCAGGCTTCCCTTATAACCCCCACTCCTGTTCGTCTCTGAGAAAATTAATATACTTAGCCTAAAGTCTAAGTTGGGTTAGTAGTAATATATATACCAAGTTTCATAAAATTCGGTTCAGCCGTTTATGCGTGAAAAGGTAACAAACAAACAAACAAACATACACGAAAGAAACAAAATGCAGATATGGTGTCTATGACATGTGAAACGAAAACTTATCGTGAAATTTCGCGAAAAAAATCAATGTACAGACAGAGGTTACAAGGTACAGACAGAGGTTACAAGGTTACCCGGCTTCACTCGGGAAGTCATTTGAGGCTGAATGTTGATGGTATTTTTTTGGCAAGGCTTTACTTTGCACAATATTTTGACATCTACCCGTCCCAGTGTTTAGGGTTAATACCCGTCGTTTCTGTGGATTTCTTAATAATAAAATTAATTTTTTATGTAAGACTTCACTGTCCTCCATTTTGTCATATTTCCCGTTTCCTGTGCATTATGCATAGATTTGAATTATTAAGGACTAAATATTAACATACATTTGAATTAATTTATTACACATACTGAGTGTATTATTTAGTTCGGTTGAGTCTTTTGTTCTAAATAAAATTGTTGACTCCCGCTATAATTTTTAGCGTATAACGCCTTTATACTTCGGTATACGACGATAGTGTATATAAAAAAAGTTTTTCTAAATAACAAAATAAACAACTTTTGTTATGTGCATATTTGCCGAAAATGCAATAGGAAACGAAATACCACTATTATTAATTTCAGGCCTTCCTTATAACCCCCACTCCTGCCCGTCCCTAGAAATGTTTGTATGGCTTATTATAAGGAAGGCGTTAGTGCTAATTCACATACCGAGTTTGGTTTAGTTCGGTTGATTCTTTTGTGCCAAATAAAATTGTGGACTCCCACTATAGTTTTTAGCGTATAACTCATTTATACCTCCGTATACGGCAAAAGTGCATATAACATAAGTTACTGTAAATAACAAAGTAAACAACTTTTGTTAAGTGCATATTTGCTGAAAATGCAATAGGAAACGAAATATCGCTATTTTTAATTTCAGGCCTCCCGTATAACCCCCACTCCTGCCCGTCCCTAGAAATGTTAGTATGACTTATTATAAGGAAGGCATTAGTACTAATTCACATACCGAGTTAGGTTTAGTTTGGTTGAGTCTTTTGAGTCAAATTAAACTGTTCACTTCCGCTATAGGTTTTAGCGTATATCTCGTTTATAAAACGGTATACGAAAAAAATTTATATAACAAAAGTTACTCTAAATAACAAAATAAACAACATTTGTTATGTGCATATTTGCCGAAAATGCTATAGGAAACGAAATATCACTATTATTAATTTCAGGCCTCCCTTATAACCCCCACTCCTGCCCGTCCTTAGAATGTTAGTATGGCTTATTATAAGGAAGGCTTTTGTGCTAATTCACATACCGAGTTTGGTTTAGTTCGGTTGAGTCTTTTTTGCCAAATAAAATTGTGGACTCCCGCTTTAGTTAATAGCGTATAACTCATTTATGCTTCCGTATACGGCAAAAGTGCATATAACAAAAGTTACTCTAAATAACAAAATAAACAACGTTTGTTATGTACATATTTGCCGAAAAAGCAATAGGAAACGAAATATCGCTATTTTTAATTTCAGGCCTCCCTTATAACCCCCACTCCTGTTCGTCTCAGAGAATTTTAATATAGCCTAAAGTCTAAGTTGGGTTAGTAGTAATATACATACCAAGTTTCATAAAATTCGGTTCAGCCGTTTATGCGTGAAAAGGTAACAAACAAACAAACAAACAAACAAACAAACAAACAAACAAACAAACATACACGAAAGAAACAAAATGCAGTTATGGTGTCTATGACATGTGAAACGAAAAGATATCGTGAAATTTCGCGAAAAAAATCAATGTACAGACAGAGGTTACAATTTTTTATATATATATATATATATATATATATATATATATATATATATATATATATATATATATATATATATATATATATATTTAAATAGTTTACTGTACATAGACGACAAACAACCTTCAACAGACATCAACATTTACACTGATAGCCACAACTCTACACAATCACTTCAAAATACTACAATTCATGACCCTTTGACAGAAAAAATCAGACAGTTACTTACAAGACTTAAACAAAATAATATACACATACACATTTGCTGGATCAAAGGGCATTCGGGAATTTTGGGAAACGATCTCGCTGATTTATCTGCAAAATCAGCGTCAAAAGATACCAAAATTCCAGAATGTTACAACAAAATCACACTTAAAAACACAATTACTTACTGACACAATTAACACATGGCAACAGAAATGGTATACGACTATGAAAGGACAACATTTAAAGGTATTTATTCCAGACATTAAAGAGTACTTAGGACAAAAATTAATATCAACAGACTTTTACTTGACACAATTATTAACTGCACACGGAACAACAAATTCTTATTTTAATCGTTTTGGCCTAACAGATCAACCAAACTGTTACTGCGACTTTACTACTGAACAGACATACAGACACTTGCTCTATGACTGCAGACTACTAACGGACCAAAGAGAAGACTTTAAAACCCAATTAAAATCCCGACAAGAAAATTGGCCTGTTGAGGAAAAAACTATTATTTTATAAACATAATAAACCATTAAAACAGTTTGCTGAAGAAATTTACGACTTGATTGATAAAATAATCAAGTTGGTTATAGATTCATTATTATTGAAACCGTGAAAGATGATTTTTAAAATATAATTAAAAAATACAAATATCAAACGAAATTGCTTAAATGCACATGTCTTAATCATACATAATTCATTTCAGTTTGTGAACAATATAAACAAATTATCTAAATATAACTTCATTCAAAAATAAGTAGCACGAAATCACTTTTAGATAAAACTTATTAAAAATCATCTAAATTTTAATGCACCAATCCTTTTAAAAATAGCAGTTTAATTATTATTTCTTTTGTAGAGCTGCATTTCAATTATTACAAAGCATGGAACTATGTTGTAAACAAATTTTGGTTTTGCAAATCTCACGAGAGTAATTAGTAAACCTACATTTCTTTTTAGTTTCGCATGGTTCACATCATTTTCTTTTGTTCATTGTAGCGGAATGACTTTTTTTATGCTGTTTTGTACTTGAGTTCAATGTATGGTCCAATGAGTCTCTGTACTCTTCAAGTTTCGTCCTTAGTTCGGCTGGTAAACGTCTACAGTAGTCACTGCATCGTACAATATTTTCTTGTACAAGTTCTTTTGAAAGCTCATTTATGAGCAAAATAATAGAAAAATAGGTTTATATGATTCCATTTAATAAAGAGAAACTTAATTGATCTATATATTTATGAAATACAGATTTCAAAAAAACTTCCAAGATCGGGCGCGTGGTATCTAGGAGATAAAACTGATTGACAGGTGAAACACACGACTCCGTTAAACACAGTGACACAAATTACCTTGAAGGGGCGACCTATAAAGCACATAACTCGAAGCACTACACCACCAGTCTCTGCTAGGAGGAGTGGCAAATATTTCTATAGAAACTGTGTATCTGAGAGATCACGCGCCCGACGGAGGGTTAAAATAATTGTAGAGTATTGTATTACATTCACTTATCTGTAGTTGACAGGGTGATTCAAAATAAATCTGACGACTCAAAATAAAACGGTGTTTGAACAGCTAAAGCGCCTCCTACACAAAGGATGTAACCTCATAATTAGGTAAAGGGTACTCATAATAATTGGAAACGACTCATAAGTAAAATTTGAAGGGTTTTAAGAGGGAGTGGAGGAGTTTAGCTTCGCCATGTTGTTAATCGTCTTAACTTTGCCACAATGGCACCGAGCTTAACAAGTTTGCGGCTATGCCCTCATCTGCATGAGCAACCTCTTTGGATTGCTTATTTCTCATAAAGGCACCCATTCCTCTCATATCATAAAGGACATGCTTATCAAAATCATTATGTAATGGCTTCATAAAGGAAAATATTTCAAAGGAATTGCTCCAAAGGGTTTTCTTATATATATATATATATAATATTATATTAGGTTTTTTTTTTTCTCGAAATTTCACGACACCTTTTCGTTTCACACGCCATAGACACGATATCTGCAATTTTGGCTTTGGAGTTTGTTTCTTAACTTTTCACACCCATCTACTCAACCGAATTTTATGAAATTTCGTACGTACATTACTTCAAACCCATGTTAGATCATAGAATGCACTATTTTTCTGTGAAACGAACAGGAGTGGGTGTTATAAGGAAGCCCTGAAATTAAAAATAGCGATATTTCGTTTCCTATTGGTTTTTTGGCCAATTTGAGAAGTTGTTTAACCCTAGTATTACCGAGCTCTCCCAGGTCGCATGGATTACCAAGGGGGGGGGGCTCCTCGAGCCCACAACCTTAAAAACCTTTTATTTTGGTTCTATAATTTTTTTAAAATTTTTATTTCTATTGGATTATGTTTAATGAACGTTTCTTATGACACCTGTG
>CM032231.1:5675000-5740000 GCA_019009955.1 Riptortus pedestris | reverse complement strand
GTTAACGGCTGAAATAGAAGCAAGGGGGGGGGGGGTTAGAGGGGAGAAATTTCGAAAAATCGAAATATCTCTGTTACTATATCGAAACATTGTGTAGAGAGAATATTATTGGAAATTAAATTTATTATAAATATTGTTCTATACATATTTTCCGTACAATGAGTATTAACCGAGATATTTGTATTTTTTTAGTTTTCCGCTTTCAGTAAACCTCCACTCCTACTAGTGTCACATTAACAATAAGCTGTTATATGCAAATACGTTCTGTTCTAACCCCCCCCATTTTTTGTTCTTGGATTACTAAATTTGAGTGATTGAGATAGAATTGTTTCTGATTCATTACAAGTTACAGCACTAGCTTTAGTAAATTGTTTTCAATAAAATTAATATGTTATATTCAGATATATTTCGTTAATTGTTAGTCTTTCCAGCTTTCCGTTGTAGAGATAATTAACTTGTATTGTAAATAGACTGAAATATTTCTCATTACCGTTTGTATTTATTCAGTTTACATTCAAGGTAAACAGGTCATTCCTGTATGTATATTTATCTATTGGAAACCTTCGCGTGGGAAATCTGGTTAGTTTATGCAGCCCCTGCGTGACGGGTTCTTTTTTATTTATATTATTTCCACTACCCTGATGTTTCCATACACAATATATTTTCCTACATATGGACTGGTATCCTAATGGACTGTTCCAGGAATCACCATATTCCACAGTTCATTCTTTTTACCTCTTTTTCGTTTTACCTTTTTTTTGAGTGAATCTCTGCCGTATCGGAATAAATAAAATCCAAATTAGTATATGATACTACTGTAATTTAATTTGCAAGATACGATAGTTACTCAGGTTTAAAGAAATTTATAAATTTGTCCAAAATAAATAATAGAGTCGAAGGTATTATATATGTCATTGGGTGAAATATTTTGTCTTCAATCTATTTATGAGGTACGTTGTTGTGTGGCCCATGTTTCCCAAATACAAGATATCTTGGTATGTTGCGCAGTGAAAGTAGATTTATAAATATAACAAATTTCTGAAGGGTAATTTCATCTTTCAAAAATACACTCATCATAAAATATAAAGAAATGTAAATCATAAATTGTTTGACCAAGCGAATACAATAGAGTGATAAAATATGAGTTTTGTGTCAGCGACTCAAAGAAAGAATGCCTCGTTGTATGAGTAATTGTGTCCTTGGAGTATATTTGTGATTATAAAGAAAGCAGAGCATCTGCTACGTAGCTCGAGAAGAATGTGCCCAGATCCTGGCAACCAAGCTTAGATATATTTATATAATATGGCGCTAACATTTCCTCTTCTCTTCATTTATATATGCTTTAGATCGCCTTGGACTTTTGTATGTTCAACTTTACAAATATCAATCTGTATTCCAACAAATATTTCAACGATAAAATTGCCATTTTATCTCCTGGGTAGGATTTACCCGTCCCAGTGTTTAGGGTTAATATCCGTTGTTGGCATTTGTTAATAATAAAATTTATTTTTTATGTAAGTCTTCACTGTCCTCCAAAATGTCATATTTCCCGATCCCGTGCAATATGCATAGATTTCAGTTATTAAGGACAAAATATTAACTTAGATTTGAATTAATTTTTCCAGGTGAGGTACCTCATAGTTCAAATTGGAATGAATTGTTGAGCATATCAATATTTCTACGCAAATCACTTGCTCCACACATAGTTCCTGGAGAAATATATAAAACAAAAGTTTATAATCTTATAATCACGGAAGAATTAATGCTAATTGACATACCGACTTTTTTTAAGTTCGGTTTAATCGTTAGCGCCCAACGAAATAGTTTACTCCCGCTTTAGTTTATAGTGTATATCTCGTTTATAATTTGTTAAAAGACAAAAATGAATATGACAAAAGTTACTCTAAATAAGAAAATAAACAACTTTTGTTATGTTCATATTTACCGAAAAACGAATAGAAAACGAAATACTGCTATTTTAAATTCAGGCCTCCCTTACAACCCCCACTCCTTCCCGTCCCTAGAATTGTTGGTATGGCTTGTTATAATGAAAGCGTTAGTGCTAATACACATACCGAGTTTTATTTATTTCGGTAAGGTCTTTTCTCTCTAATAAAATTGTTCACTTCCTGTATAGGTTTTAGCGTATATCTCGTTTATAATTGGGTATACGAAAAAAGTGTATATAACAAAAGTTACTCTAAATGTTTAAATAAACAACTTTTGTTATGTTCATATTTGCCGAAAATCCAATTGGAAACGAAATTCGCTATTTTTAATTTCTGGCTTTCCTCATAACCCCCACTCCTGCCCGTCCCTAGAACTGTTGGTATGGCTTGTTATA
The DNA here is from genome assembly GCA_019009955.1 of Riptortus pedestris. Classification (NCBI taxonomy): domain Eukaryota; kingdom Metazoa; phylum Arthropoda; class Insecta; order Hemiptera; family Alydidae; genus Riptortus; species Riptortus pedestris. The sequence goes on along the minus strand of CM032231.1, from coordinate 5,737,656 downwards.
ATGAAAGCGTTAGTGCTAATTCATATACCGAGTTTTATTTATTTGGCTTGGATCTTTTGTCCCAAATAAAATTGTTCACGATTGAACCAAACTTAACAAAACTTGGTATGCGAAATAGCATTAATTCTTCCATGACTATAAGTTATATTAAATTTTGTAGGTTCGAACGGGAGTGGGGGTTATAAGGGAGGCCTGAATAAAAAATTTGGGATATTTCATTTTCTATTTGTTTTTAGGCAAACGTGCACAAACAAAAGTTGTTTTTTGTATTATTGAAAGTAGCTTTTGTTTTAAAAATAATATTATTAAATTTAATATCCTAATCGCTTGATATAAACGTCTGTTGGCTCCGCTTATATATATATATATATATATATATATATATATATATATATATATATATATTTAATTTTGAACGGACCTCATTTTCGTCATCTCCTGGGTAGGATCGATGGACATTTTAATACATTTTTCAAAAATCGCGTCATGAGTACGACCTCAATAGGTGATTTCCCTCGAGGGATATAAACTAATAATACTCTAAATGACTAAAATAAGAAGATTTTGCCGAATCAACAAGGTTTTAAATGAAATAATTATAATCGCCCAATAGAATAATACACCACATGAATTTACTGTTAGACTAGTAATAGTAGAGTTAATATGTTATTAGTGGACTAATTTATTTTTTGACGGGTCCCCACGCAGGGGGTGCGTAAACCAAGCAGATTTCCCATGTACCGGTATCACACACTGGTCACCTCATCTAAAAACATATCCTCTATTTCTATGTAAAAAAAATTAATGATAAAAGGGTATTGAGGGGGGGGGCTGCAACCAGAAAGTAAAAAAATACGCTTAGTTCCTGAGTTACGAAAAACATGTATAATCTAATAACTGTAGAGCATCAATAGTTTAACAAGATTGATTTTATAAAATTTTGCGATACGAAATATAATACGAGGGATATTTTGAATTTTGAAAATTCCCCCCTCTAAACCCCACCCCCACTTCTATTTCACCCCCTATTTCAGCCATTAACTAATAAGATCTTTAGTGAGTAATGGTACAGTGAAATATCGAGTATGCCATAGAAGGATTAAATTTATTCAATTCACGCCCGCAATATCTAAATCGATGACGTCAACACACTACGTAAAAGAGGTGAGAGAAAAGTGGTTCATGACATAACAGCTTCTTACTAATATGGCGTGAGTCGGAAAAATATTTATTGCAATTGAAAACTAAAAAAAATATCCGTCACGCAGGGGCTGCGTAAACTAAGCAGATTTCCCACGTGAAGTTATACAATTGAGAAATCTCCATACGAGTGCCCCGAACAGTTACGGAAACGGCAGAACTAGCTTTCGGCGGGAACCATAGCTCGTCCGTTACACTTAATAAAAATGCAAATATCTCGGTTAATACTCAAGATAGAGAATAAATGCATATATCAATATTCTTAGCAAATTTTATTTGCAATAAGATTGATTCTTTACAATTTTTCAATTCGACGTATAGTAATGGTGATATTTCGGATTTTCGAAAATCCCCCCCTCCCACTGGTCCGATTTCAGCCGTTAACGAACTTGATCTTCCTTTTTACATAAAACGATTAAATGACGAGTTTGGGGACGATTAAACATAAATTGCGACCGCTAGAGTTTTAACACACATATATATATATATATATATATATATATATATATATATATTTGAACGATGCTCATTTTCGTCATCTTTTGGGTATTGAAAATGGCGTTATGAGCATATCATCCCTTACGGGAAATCTGTAAAATGAATTAGGCTATGTGGAGAATTTCAAATCAAATAAGGTCTATATGAAGGACAAAAAAGCTTTAGTTGGTCGCAGGTATGAGGGTGTAAGTCTTTTATAAGGGTCGGGTATCCTTGAGAGTCACAAGGCACAAGGGAATATTAAATTGTAGGGATCTTCCAAGGGAAGGTACTGCCTCTCTTCTTGTTCACTCTTTTTTCTTGTTGATCTTCATCATCCTAGATTTTCATATATATCTGGGGCTTCGTGACCTCAGGCAACCCCTTTTATTTATTTCTCCCCCCTCCCCCATCCGTCTGGCGCCTTTGAAACTTTTTCAATATGAGCTTTATATATATATATATATATATATATATATATATATATATATATATATATATGACTTGGGTTATTTGTAAAGCTTTTAAGATTTCATTCTGCTGGGTAAGTATAAATGAAATCCATGATGAATTATAATTACTGTTTATACTTTAAGATCTGTTTTTTCTTGAATAAGCGTGCATAGCCGAGTGGAGTGAAACAGACTGCACTAACACTTTCGGGGAACAATGAATTATTGATTCTCATTCAGAGATTATTTTTTTGAGAGAAATCATCCGATATCCTTGAAGCAACCAATCAATTAATTAATTCAAAAGAATATATTATATGTGTTAGGTACAAAAAAAAAAGAATTTTTAACGCGTAGCAGTTATTATATTTGCAATAATGAAAACGATCGACCTTGATTGTGTTATAAACATTTCTGGAATATGAAACTATCAATATAATTTTTTATTTTAATTGATTAATTTATATATTTTCAAGCTTCGCGCCTAGGGCGATATTGGTCAAACAAAAAAAAAATAAGATAAAACTAGAAAACAACTAATAGGATAAAAATACAAAAAAACAAAACAAAAAACAACAAGAAGAGTAGTATGTAACAACAAAGTAAAAACACAAAAACTAATAACAAAATACCAGAATAGAAACGAACGAAGATAATTAACAAGAATAGCAAACACTATGACCAAACTAGACAAAATACGAAAAACAATAAACATATAATAATATGTATAAGCCTGTCACGCATGGGGTGCGTAAACTACATGACATTACTGTAGTCATATCTGTCGGTGAACGAAGCAATTCGAGGCTTCTCTTTAAGGGAGATATGCCAACGAATTAATAACTGTGGTAATAGTGGACTGTATAGAGAAAAAACTGATGGTAATCAAAGGATAACATGATGTATTTATATTTACAACTGAATTGCCTGAAGGGCCACGGTAAATATTAATATCTAGAAAATCAGCTGAATTTTGTAAATGGCCAATGATGACTGAGCTTGATGTTCGTTTATTCTTTGTCTTCTGGATATAATGTTATAAAAAATGAGGTACCTCATGCCTTGCCGCTCCCGCTGCCATCTCCTCCTGCCACACCCAGCTGCTTTGTGGCTTTTCTACTCCATGTCGAGTATTATCCTGGGTTCGTAAAGAAATACTGTATTCTGGCCTTATGCCCGTGTCGCCATTTTCTACCAGACTGTCACGTGGCCAAGGATGTAGTCAGCGAGACACGGGTTGCTAGGCAACGGCGTCAGGATGGCCAGCTGGGCAAGAACTCTTTAGCATAAGTGCCGTAAACAGTCGGTGCATACCGTCGTCACTGTCTGATGATCGAGTACAGCTGGCATTGTGCTATAGATGTGAAGGCACCATCTTCAAGCCGTCTAGAGTTGTACTGTCTACAGTACAACATTTGCCGGACAATGCATTAACAGAGTTTATAATGCAGTTGAACAGACGAATATATATAAAAGGGGCTCAGGTTAGCCATTTAAGTTAAATCGTTGCCTTTAATCGAGCATGGTAAATCTAAAGTGGCGAGTTCCATTCCTACCTGGGCAACAAGGAATGTATTTAGTGACAACACATCAAATAAAATCCTTAGTCCCACCCTGGCTAGAAAAGGGTGGTAACCTGTAGATAACCCGTCCCTATTAGCCTTAGTTGCAAAAAGTGGACGTTAATAAATAATAATAATGCAGTTAGATGACTTTATTAGAACCTCAACTGTTGACCATTTGTTTTTTGCTGAATAAATTTAGTTCTGTAACATATTAATAAAACGGTCATATTATAACGGAGATGTACAGGGTTTAGGATTTTACTCCTATCACTCTCCTCCATAATTAATTTAATAATAATAATTTTAAATGAAATACAACCGAAAATTTTGTTTATTTAATTTCACAGTGAGCAAGAATGACATATTGTATGGAAATCAGATTTTTAGCAGATTTCGACTCAAGAAAAATGAAAAACCTGATTTGCACTGACTCATTGAGTGCCCTAATGAGTATTAAAGATGTATTCACAAACAACCCAATAAGAGAGCTAAAACGACAGATTTAGCAGCCAGAGAAGGCCACCAACTCGACTCCATCACCCCAACAACAATTACATCTGCAGAACTCTAATCAACCACTCAAAGAGGAAATTAATAAAAACTGGCAACGCATGTGGAACGGAACCCAAAACAATAAACTAAAAACTATTAAAACCAGCATCCGTCCATGGAAATATTTGACAAGAGACAACAGAAGAGATGAAGTTGTATTAGGAAGACTTCTAATAGGGCACACAGATTTACGCATGGTTATCTTATGACAAAAGATCAACCCCCGATTTGTGGGAAGTGTAACACAGACTTGACTATCGACCACTTATTAATGGAATGCCATAAGTATGCAGATATTAGAAACAAATGCAATATTTCCAATGATATAGAAGCGGCCATTGGAGACGACCCGAAAGTACTGGATAAATTGTTTAATTTTGTGAAAAATACGAGGTTATACAAAGAAATTTAAAGTACAATTGTTTGTATCCTCGTTTATATTGTTAAAATGGCGATATGGATGAGGATACCAAGAACGTGAGTTATAGATATTACAGGGCGATGATAACCTGATAGTTTTTCACCCTAAAACCTTACGAAACAACAACAATAAAATCTAACCTGTGGGAGAAATCGGTTGAGTGCGGGGGGGGGGGTGTTTAGAGGGTTTCAATCACGAAAACTTTTAATGTCTACGATATTATGTGTCGGATTGGAAAGTGGCATAAATCCAATCTTATTGCAAAATGAATGATCTATAAATTTAATCCTGCATCATGAATAAATGCAGAGTTATTTGGATTTTATTGTTTTCGGCTTTTAGTATACCCCTAATCATATCATATCAACAATAAGCAGTTATATAGTGAACCATTCCATTCCAAGGTTAAATACCAAATATTGTATTCATTGAACTTTTACTTTGCGACATACATTCAAATACGTCATGTGATTACGTCATGAATTAAGGTTTTTCTATCTTTACTCGAGACTTAGACTTGATATTTTCTTGGGCGATCAACTACACGGTTATTACGCACTTTCGTTGTGTACTTACCTTCAATTGTGTAATGAGTAGTGAGTGTTATGTACAACCAACTGACCTGAGCGCTTAGACCAAATATTTAATTTACTAAAATACTAATTCTAAATACAATGGTTATATACATTCAAAGTTTTTACTTACAGTACAATTTTTAATCTTTATATATATAATTCTACAGTAAGTGTGTATGTGATTGAACTCCTCCTAAACGGCTGGACCGATTTGAATGAATTTTTTTGTATGCGTTTGGGTGACACTCTGGATGGTTTGTATTCACAAATCAGCCCGGGAGATGGAGCAGGAGTGGGGGTTGTAATGGAGGCCTAAAACAGCGATATTTGGTTTCAAATTGGGTTTTCAGCAAATATGCACAGGGTAAAAGTTCTTTATTTTGTTATTTGGAGTAACTTTTCTTATATTCACCTTTGTCATATAACCAAGGATAAGCGGGATACACTAAAAGTCCGTCACGCAGGGGCTGCGTAAACTAAGCAGATTTCCCACGTGAAGTTTTACAATAGAGAAATCTGCCTAATAGCAACTGTAGTAGTAAGAAACCTCTAAACCTAAACCATTATTTAGGGCGTAATAACCCAGTAGTTTCTAGCCCCAAAACACAGTTAACCTAACCTCTAAACCTATTCACGAGGGACGAATAGTTATGGAAACGGCCGCCAGAGCTCTCGGCGGAAAGTCCGAACATAGCCTACTGGTGACCACACGCAGAATACAAATGCAAATATCTCGGTTAGTATTCAAGATACAGAATAAATGCATAGAACAATATTTATAGTAAATTTAATTTGCAATAAGATTTATCCTATACAATTATTCGGTCCGACGCATAACAACGGAGATATTTTGAATTTTCAAAAATCCCCCCTCTAGATCCCCCCTTCCGCTGGTCCGATTTCAGCCATTAATGAACTTGATCTTCCATTTTACATAAAACGATTAAATTCCGAGTTTGGTAAAGATCAAACAAAAATTGAGACCGCTAGAGCGTTAACAGACAAATATATATATATATATATATATATATATATATATATATATATATATATATATATATATATATATATATATATAATTTTGAACGGACCTCATTTTCGTCATCTCCTGGGTAGGATCGATGGACATTGAGGTCGTACTCATGACACGATTTCCGAAGTTTTTCTTCAAATGTCCATCGATCCTACGTAAGGGATTACAAAAATGAGGTCCGTTCAAAACTATATATATATATATATATATATATATATATATATATATATATATATGTATGTATGTATATTTGTTTGTTACCACTCTAGTGGTCGCTACTATTGTTTAATCGTTACGAAACTCGATATTTAGTTGTTTTATGTAAAAAGAAAGATCAAATTTGTTAACGGCTAAAATTGAACCAGGAGGAGGAGGGGGGGGGAGTTAGAGGGGAGGATTTTCGAAAATTTGAAATATATCTGTTACTATACGTCGGATCGAAAAATTGTATAAAACCAATCGTATTGCAAATTAAATGGTCTATAAATGTTGTTATGTACATGCTTTCATTATCATTAATATTAACCGAGATATTTGCGTTTTTTAGTTTTCAGCCTTCAGTAAACCCCTACCCCTGCTTATGTCACATCAACAATATGCTGTTATATTATGAAGCACTTTATTTGAAGACTAAATAACAAATATTGTTCTCATTGAACTTTTACGTCATGAGATAAATGCAAACACGGGGCGCAAGTGGGAAATCTGCTTAGTGTACGCAGCCCCTGCGTGACGGACTTTTTACATATTAATAGAGAATAAGTGGTGTGACGAGATGACAAGCGTTTTAAACCAGTACAGAGGAAATATGCTTAGTTTACTCAGCTACTTCCCTGACGGATTTTTTTTCTTTTGATGTGTGTAAGCGGGCTGTGTATCTGAGGAAGGTCAGGTTTATACAAGTGATGCAGAGCATGATGAGTAGATGATAAAGGCCTATCCATCGTGATGATGTAGTTGAGTGCTGATCTAGAACATGGCATCGTATCGCAGGTACAGGTAATGAGGGGTACTTATCCTTATCACTCTGTAATCATCACCAACAGGTACCTTCAAATTAAGTTGTTGTTCAGCTCATGTTCTATTTACTCATGTTACGTTGTCTTGTTTCTTTTCTCCTCTTCTTAATAACTCACTCCCTTTTCGGCTTCTTCGAGTATCTGTACTGATGGTATCGGCTGATAGTCACTCACATTTCAACAATTTCATAATGATAACGACTAAGTAAAGTTAAAGAAAAAAGAGCTATTTTCAGCAATAATAAATTAATACTAGCTGCGGTTTTAGTAATGTTTGCATTTTTATAGTAGATTTATCTTAAAGGACAATGAATGAGGTTGTATTCATGAAGCAATTTCCGAAAAACTTCTCAAATGTCCATCGATCTTGTATATATTTACTGTGTGACATCTGCCTTGTGCGGGAGGTTGTCTGACCGCAATTAGGCAAGATAGCTCCTACACAATTGACCCAGTAATAGTATCTGACCCCTATAAAATAATAAGATGTTTCGTTGTTATAAAAGTAAAATACATGGGATGCGTTTCTTGAAATATATTAAACATATTGAAAATTATGAGAAAAAAAAGTCCGTCACTCACTTTTTTTTTATGACTTCTCATAAAGTGAAAGGTCAATGAGACTAATACTTAGTATTTAAGCTTAGAATAAAGTAGTTCATGAAATAACGGCTTATTGTTAATATGACGTGAGTAGGAGTGGGGGTTTATAGAAGGCCGAAAACTAAAAAATCCAATTATCACGTTTAATATTCATGGTAAAGAAAATATGTATATAACAACATTTATTGGCAATTAAATTTCCAATAAAATTGCTTTTATACACTATTTTAATCCCATTTATATTAACGATGATATTTTGAATTTCCGATTTCAGCAGCAATACAGGACCTATTATGCAATTATAACAAAGACCGACCCACACGTTTACAGAAAACTCATGCTGGTAGTGAAATTCTCTAACAGCGCGGGGATTTTCATGTGCCCAAAGGTGGTAGTTTCTTTGATTGAATATGCCCGCACGTGTAAAAGTCGCTACGTCCGTCCAGATTACTTTCAAACTTAAGTTCACATCGTTTTGCAATTGTTCTTTGTACCAATTACAAAAATTTAATCGGCGGGGATAATCAGCGGCCATTAAATTTTGTACATGGTAAGCATGCCTGCGATCAGCCCTTAATGTGCGCCAAATGGTTGTCTTTGGTATGCTTAGAACTGAAGCAGCTCTCCGGACGCTTGTGCCAGGGTTGGTATTGAAGTGCCTCAGTATCCTCTCCCTCCGCCTCAGGTCGGCTTCCATCGGAGCCTGCATACGGTTTCCACGACGATTACATGAGAAGGACCCAGTTTCTCGAAGCCTTCTGAAAGTGCTGGTAAAAACACCTCTGTATGGGGTTTCTCGGTCAGGAAACCGTCTGCGATATTCCCGAACTGCCTGACGTGCATTGCCATCGCAGAATCCGTGGACGTAGACTATGTCCGCGTATTCAGCGTTAAAAATCTAGCCATATTTGTTGACTTCACAGAACAGTACTAGCAACGCCACTAATGTGAGAATGCGAGGCTGGATTCCCCCCAAAAAGGATTAAAATGATAGTAAACATTTTAATCCTTTCTTTTTAAGTTTAAACACTCAACCTAGACGTTTTATTGATAAGGAAAGCGTGAGAATATTCATGTTTTCTAAATTTACTCCTCGTAAATTAAAAAATTAAGCTTACTCAAAAAGCCAATAGTTTTTTTGTAATTTAAATACATTATTAAAAAAAAAATAAACTTTTTGCACAACTATTTTCAGTTTTTTGTGATTTTCTCAAAAACGAAGCGAAAACGATGCATGTGCCAGAGGACCTTTTTTCTTAGTTTTTCGATCCTCTATCGATCCCTGAAGTTTGGCCGTTTGGTTTGGGGACACCCTGTATATATATATATATATATCTATATATATATATATATATATATATATATATATATATATATATATATATACTAGCTCAGATACCCGGCTTCGCCCGGGAATTCATTTGAGGCTGGATGGTGATGGTATTTTTTTGGCAAGGCTTTACTTTGCACAATATTTTTTTTATTTCCCTGTCCCAGTGTTTAGAATTTATACCCGTCGTTACTGTGGATTTGTTAATAATAAAATTTGTAAATTCAGGCCTCCCTTACATCCCCCACTCCTGCCCGTCCCTAGAAATGTTGGTATGGCTTATTATAAGGAAGGCGTTAGTGCTAATACACATACCGAGTATTTTATTTAGTTCGGTTGAGTCTTTTGTGCCGAATAAAGTTGTTGACTCCCGCTATAATTTTTAGCGTATGACGCCTTTATACTTCGGTATACGACGGTAGTGTATATAACAAAACTTTCTCTAAATAACAAAATTAACAACTTTAGTTATGTGCATATTTGCCGAAACCCCAATAGGAAACGAAATATCACTATATTTAATTTCAGGCCTCCCTTATAACCCCCACTCCTGCGCGTCCCTAGAAATGTTAGTATGGCTTATTGTAAGGACGGCGCTAGTGCTAATTCACATACCGAGTGTTTTATTTAGTTCGGTTGAGTCTTTTGTGCCGAATAAAGTTGTTGACTCCCGCTATAATTTTTAGCGTATGACGCCTTTATACTTCGGTATACGACGGTAGTGTATATAACAAAACTTTCTCTAAATAACAAAATTAACAACTTTAGTAATGTGCATATTTGCCGAAACCCCAATAGGAAACGAAATATCACTATATTTAATTTCAGGCCTCCCTTATAACACCCACTCCTGCTCGTCTCAGAGAATATTAACATAGCCGAAAGTCTAAGTTGGGTTAGTAGTAATATACATACCAAGTTTCATAAAATTCGGTTCAGCCGTTTGTGCGTGAAAAGGTAACAAACAAACAAATAAACAAACAAACAAACAGACACCAAAGAAACAAAATGCAGTTATGGTGTCTATGACATGTGAAACGAAAAGTTATCGTGAAATTTCGCGAAAAAAATCAATGTACAGACAGAGGTTACAATTTTATATATATATATATATATATATATATATATATATAACATTTTGAACGGACCTAATTTTCGTCATCTCCTAGGTAGGATCGATGGACGTTTGAAGAAAATTTCGAAAATCATGACATGAGTACGACCTCAATAGCTGCTAAAATGGGGAAAGCCGAACGTTGTACAGATGTAATTTTACTATATACCATTTTTAATATTAAATTAGTATAATTACTTTGTCATTTATGTTATTTATTTATTCCCGCTTAGTGCTACTCTGTATAATTTGGACGCGTTGCCTACAGGTTACCATCCTTTTCTCGCAGGGGCATGACTAAGGATTTCATTGAGTCACTCCCAGGAAGGACGGATCTGAGATAATTTGGTCTATAAGTAAATTGCTATTGCCCATGTGGGAACCGAACCTGCCACTATAGGTTTGCCGTAGCGAAATCAACTGTTTAACTCACATGGCCAAAAAGTAGTAATGTATAAATATTTTACTTCAAACTTATTTATTTAATTTATTCTTTTAGTTGTCCTATTATTGCATTTATTCAGAAATTTTCTTTAATTATGGTGGTTTGGAATGGTTTAGGGAAAGCCTTTCATCTTTCTCGTCATATGTTTTGAATATGTTTATTTTGTTCACTATGTACTAGGTATAAGAAGAATAGCAATGGATATAATGTTTAAAGAAGTCAGTAACGCAAGGGCCGCGTAAACTAAGCATATTTATATTATTACATTTTCCACCCATCAATTCCAGGTCCGATTCCAGACTTAATACTTATGATTGAGTGAAAGCTTCGATGATAGAAGATACAGTAGGGTCTCGATCAAATAAATATACTAGAGTTCAAAACGGAAAATATGATTTGATGACGTCATAACAGAAGGTATATACATGGTAAAAGATATTTAAGATTTAAGCTTGGAATATTGTTTTTATTATTATATAGACGGCTTATTGTTAATACACACACGCACGCACACACACACACATACACACACACACACACACACCCACCCACCCACACACACACACATATATATTTATATATATATATATAGATATATATATATATATATATATATATATATATGTATATATATATATGGCCTAGAATAAAATTGAAGTAACCCAGTTAACCATCGTTAAATATAGTATCTGCTCAAAGTAAAGGCAGAGCTTTATTAAAAGAGTGATGAGGACATCTTTATCAAAGATTCCACCATTTTCAGAACGGCCTGCTGCAAAGTATTTTATACTTTCATGTCAAAGAAAAAAAAATGTTCTGTTATTGACGGCTTCTGAGGAAAGCCTACTGCTTTCTAGAGAAAACCCAACCAACTCACCTACCTTAAGTCGAAGGTCTTTCGCTCCTAGCGACATATCCAAACCCAAATAGTAATATTAAGTATAACTAGGTGACATTTAAGTGTACATATTTTTCTAATTATAAAGCCTAATAGTTTAATTCCTAAGGTAATTAATTTTCAGCTGGTTCCGTAAAATTTCTCTCACTGGCGAAAATACAATATATATATATATATATATATATATATATATATATATATATGTATATAAACAATATTTTACTGCAAAATCCCGGAGTGTGGTAAATCCTAAGATTTACCGGTAAATCTACCAGAAGCGTTGGTAAATGTCCGATTTTATCTTTCAAATCGGACTTTAGCCAGTAAATCTTAGGATTTGCCAAGAGGCTCGGTAAAAGCTAGAATTATCTCAATCAGGATGCGTCTTTCGGACTTTTACCAACAGATTTTGGTAAATCCTAACATTTCCCAGCGTCTGCCGGTAAAAGTTGGAATAAAGGTTATTTGAAATGAAAATTTTAAAATAAGTTTTATTATTATTTGTTACAGAATGGGAGAGAATTGTGGAACTTTGAATTGCACTTCATATTAGCTAACTTGCACAAACATTTCTTATTTGAACATTTTTTTAAGCAGTTGCATTTTTTGAAACCATGGCCACCAACCAATGGCTTACTTTTCGTCGTGCACTTCATGAGGAGACATGAAATTTTCGGTGCAAATTGTAAACTGATTACGCGTATCCCTGTCCCCACTCCTCTTCACTCGACATTTGCCAATGAGCCTTGGGAAATCCGAACATTTACCAAACAGCATTGGTAAAAGTACGAAATCTCACATTTATTTAATGTTTTTCGGGCATTGACCAAGCCAGACGGTAAATCCGGGGAATGGCCAACAGACAAGCAGTAAAAGCTGGAATTTCATCTAGATGTCGGACTTCAACCAGTGCTCTTGGTAAATCCTAGGATATACCGGTAAGTCCTGATATTTACCACACTTCGGGGTTTTAACATACAAACACACACACACACACACACACACACACACACACACACAAACACACACACACGCATATCTATATATATATATATATATATATATATATATATATATATATATTTGTCTTTTACTGCTATAGTGGTCGCAATGTTTGTCCTGGTGAAATTTGTAACGAATCCTTCCTCCTTTCAACATACGACTTATAAAGAGGTTATAATGAGTGGTAAACAGCTCCTGGAACTATTCAATTATTTAAATAAAGCAGTAATCTGAGGAGAGTTCAATTTGGATGTTTTGTTGATTTAATTCCAAGAGAAGGAGTATACTGCCTTTAAGTATTCAATACCTCCCTTTCATTCAGGTTTAACAGGCTTTCATCCTACAAAAATAATAAAAACATATTATTTATTAACGTCCACTTTTAGCAACTCAGGCTAAGAAAAAAAAAACATAGTAAATTGCGTTTCTCTTTGGTAACTTGGAGAGAGAGAGAGGGAGAGAGAGGGGAAGAGAGAGAGAGAGAGAGAGAGAGAGAGAGAGAGAGAGAGAGAGAGAGAGAGAGAGAGAGAGAGAGAGAGAGAGAGAGAGAGAGTGAGAGAGAGAGAGAGAGAGAGAGAAAATATGTGTGACGCAGAAAATAGTAGGATCTGTTCTATGTGGAAAAGGATAAAAAAAAATGCAAAACTAATATTAACATTAATTTTGAAAATTAGACTGCTGGTTTACTTACAGCGTTTAACTTTAACGTGTGCTTAACTAAATATTTACGATGACAGTTTAGAACTTTTCTTGAAAAGCATTTATCAATTTCTCATCATTTTCTTTTAATATTATTCCTGTGATCTTATTACTCCATTCGGCAACTTGAGTGGAATGTCTCCAGTGACGAACAACACTTCAATGACACAATTTTGGGGTGAAGTTATGTCTAATTATAATCTCCTCTTGAAAGGGGTGATCTAAATTTAACCCTCAGTATATTATGTAGTGACTCACACGGAAAATGAACATAAAACTACAATTTACTAATTATATCAGGGGCAAACTAATGAAATGAGGTCATAATTATGAGACATTAAAATTAATTAACAAAAATGGAAATGTCTTCTTGTGTTGTACAGCGGAAGATCTGCGAAAGGGCAATGACATGCGGTGGACAATTAAGGTTTCATTAAGTGCTATGATAAAGCTAAAATGGTGGGTTCGATTCCTGCTTGAACAATTTAGTGACAAATTCAATCAATTCAATCCATAGTCCCTTCTGTACTAGTATAGGGTGGGTGGTAACCTGTAGATTACCCGTCCCGCTCAGTCATGGTAGTTTGATGCCAACGATAATAGTAATTATATTTTGAAATTAACAAGCTCGGTTTTATACAACAAGGTTTGGAATGCTTGCAACATGAGCTTGACATTGTTGCCATATGCTTCAAAACTTCTGATTTGTAGATTATATCTTTGTTTATTTCCTTATTTATGGATAGTATTGTTGTTTGAGTAACAAAAACTGTGTCAGACTTTGTCGCTGGAAACTTATTTAGGTCATCCAAAATGTCTTTATTTCCAGCAGTCTCAGTTAGAGCTATTTAATGTATTTCTCAATTTTACAATTCGCTTCTTCAGTTGAAGGAAATGGTTCGTCGCACACCTTCAGAAATGTTCATCCCTCAATGCATCATTCCAACAGTGAAGTAAAGAGGAGGGGCAGCTTTAGTCTGGGGATGTTTCTCAAGCTCTGGACAAGGGGATCTTGACACATCACAAGAATACTTGATAAAAAAGGCTATAAAGACATTTTGCAAGACAATGCAATTCCTTATGGTCTTGCTTTAATCGGTTCTAATTTTATTATGCAGCAGGACGACGATCCAAAACACTCATAAAAACTGTGCAGGGGGTAAAATATATTTGATATTTGAGGTAGTAATTCGACGTTTCACGATATATTCGAGCTTTGTTGAGTGTGATGAATAAAAGTGGAGATTCACTTAAGTCTGTAAATTAAAAAGTCCGTCACGCAGGGGCTCCGTAAACTAAGGAGATTTCCCTCGTGAAATTATAATGGATAAACCTACATACTGCTTACACAACACCGTCGTGAATATTAAGTGAATAAATACAAATGGTAAAAAGAAATCTTTCCCTTCCCGGCGGGGAGCGTCTCAAATGTAAACAAACAGGTCTGTCAATGGCTCACTAGAAAGGGCAATTACTGAAATATCATAATATGACATTAATTTTATTTAAAACTATTTAATTTATCTAGGGCTGTAATTTATAAGAATCAGAACAATTTTTATTTCAATCAATCACATTTTAGTAGTCCAAGAATTTAAAACTGGGGGGAGGGGGGATCACAAGAACATATATGCATCTATCTCGTATAATAAAGGTCTCTGGAAAACAATATTTGGAATTTAAGCTTCAAATAATATGGTTTACTATATAACAGAGTATTGTACATGTAATACGAGTAGAAGTGGGGGTTTACTCAAGGATGAAAAGCGTATATTCAAGATAGAGAATAAATGTATATAACAATATTTGTAGTTAATATAATTTGCAATAAGATATTCTATACACTTTCGCAATCCGACTTATAGTAACGGAGATATTTTTAATTTACAAAATTCTGTAAATTAAAAACTCATGGTTGATTTCAAAATAGACAAAAGTATACAGATCAAGAAATATAAAAAAATTAAATTTGTATCATGATTGGTTATATAAAATTTGCGAACAAAGTAATAGTAACGGAGGCAATTTGAATTTTTGATTCCCGCCTCTACCCCTCCCCCCTCTTCCTGCTTCGATTTCAGCCGTCACTGAAACGATAAAATAAAATTACGACCGTCAGATCAATGAACAGTTGTAACTTTTTATCAAAAGCCCCGTTACAAGTACAACCTCAATAGCTGTTTTCCCTTGGTGAAATTCTGATAACAAAAGGTGGGATTAGCTCAACGGTGTGTCACTTGAACACGTTTAGTTTAGTGACGAGAAATGTTGTCTTCTGACAACAGGAAGTATTTGTAAATGGATTTGGAGCTGTATTGAGGTTGGCCTGGGAGGTGGCGAGTAATAAAACAGGTATTTTGGTGAATCAGTGGAAAGTGGCACTGCTATTCCAGCCATAGGTTGGGGAATGCTGCAAGTGTTTGATGTGTGCCGCCGTTGGATGCCAGGCGTGCTTCGTCCAACCCACTCGCATCTCTCTCCGATGTTAACACTTGCCAGCCAGCTGTTAACGAACCGGCTAGGGTCGCATGTTTATTTCCTAGTCCGTTTGCTCTTTCTGCCTACGAGAGAGAATTGACAAGCCAAGTGCCACAATTGCTCCGAACACTTTCAGATGTCGGTTCTGCAGAGGTTGCGTTGCCAAATATCCTCTTTTTTTCAACCCACCAAGCCTCTGAGAAATATCATATATAATTTGATAGTAAATTATATATTGGCATGGCAAGCGCCTATGTTGTCCCTTGTACATAAATATTATATAGGCATGAAAATGTATAGAACAACAAGTGTAAAGCATCAATAGTTCATCAAAGTTAGTGTTATAACATTTTTCGATATTATGGGAGATACTTTGCATGTATTCCCCTTTACCCCCACTCTCCTTCTTGTCCCATTTCCGTTAATGAAGTCCATAATTGTGTATATAATATATATATATATATATATATATATATATATATATATATATATATATATTCGAAAATTGTGCCATGAGTACAACCTCAACAGCTTAATTATATTGTGCGAAATCAGCTAATAAAATAAGTCCCAGTTTCCCAGTAATTATATTGATCCAAATTTTAATAGTATTTTTTTTTATTAACGTCCACGTTTTGCAACTAAAGCTAATTGGGAAGGGTTGTCTACAGGTTACCACCCTTTTCTAGCCAGGGTCGGACTAAGGATTTTATTTAGTGAGTCCGTCACTAAATATATTCCTCTGCCCAGGCGGAAATCGAACTTGCCACTCCAGGTTTACCATGTGAAGTTAAGGTCAACGGTTTAACTCGCATGGCTAACCTGAGCCCCCAATTTTTACAGTAGTCGGATGTCCTCAATGATGTTTAGATTTCTAGACTTGTTTGCATATATTTTATAATGTGGATGTAGAATGGCGATCGAAGCCAGTCTTCAATCAATTAAGCCAGTCAATTTTTTGTTTGTGTTTCAATCTAATTTCAAAAATTATTATTGTTTTTTCTTATTTCGTAACATAAACAGCCGTCGAGGTGGTATAGCTTAAAGCACTTAAGCCATGAGCTTCCTTAACCAGTTATTCAGTTATTTTGTGAGTTTATTATCCAAACTTCAGTTGGCCAAAAGGGTTATCGGTAAATAAGTTAGTATAGTAGCTGTGGACAAGCGACATTTCGGTCCGAACTGAGTTTAGTTGTCTATAGTTGGTTCTGCATGCAGGCCTATCGATGGATTTGCATGCAATCTTTGAACTCTATGCAAATAACCCATTGTCCTCTCCCTATCTTCTAACATTCTTTTACTTCTTCCTTTCCTATTTTCCGTTGCCTTTCTTCGGGATACTTTTCCGCCCCCTAAGCCCTCTCCCCTCGACCCAGCCAAGAGGAATAATACAATACATATAACGCGGGTAATTTAACACGGCCGTCGATTCTTTCCCCCAATTTCATCCGTCGGCGGGTTGAAAAGACCCCCCTTCCCCCTCATCCGATTCCCCAACTTTTTCGCATTAGGTCCGGACAAGAAACCCTCCCGCGACTGGGAAACTTGACAAATTTGCAAGTTTAATAGCCCTAAAGTACAAGGGCTTTAGTTAGTGCTCCTATATATCTCAGGGTGTGTATCTTCCTCCCTTCCCACTCCTATTAACTAAATAAACCCGCTTTGCATACAGACACGCTATATTTCCCTCCAAGAATTATTCGACTTTTTTTCTTTTTTTTAAAAAAAAGGGGGATTTTTTATATCGAAAAAAAAGTATTCACTCTACTGCAAGGAATATAATAGTGGGACACATTTTCTAAAATACTAAATAAACTTATACGCTAAAGCAATATATATATATAAGGACCTGTGCCTAGCCTACCATTTTAGCAGATTTCCCTCAAGAGAAATAAGCTATTGAGGTCGTACTCGACACGATTTTCGAAATTTCTCTTCAAATGTCCATCAATCCTACCTAGAAGATAACGAAAATGAGGTCCACTCAAAACTGTATATATATATATATATATATATATATATATATATATATATATATATATATATATATATATATTTGTCTGTTACCGCTCTAGCGTCCGCAATTATTGTTTAATCATTACCAAACTCAATATTTAGTCATTTTATGTAAAGAGAAAGATCAAGTTCGTTAACGGCTGAAATCGGACTAGGGGGGAGGGGGGGTTAAAGGGGGAGAATTTTGAAAATTCGAAATATCTCCGTTACTATACGTCGGATTGAAACATTGTATATAACCAATCCTATTGCAAATTAAATTTACTATAAATATTGTTATATACATTTATTCTCTATCTTGAATATTAACCGAGATATTTGCATTTTTATTAAGTGTGGGCGGATAACGGACGAGAGTGAGTTGCCCGCCTAAAGCTAGTTCGGCCGTTTCCGTAACTGTTCGGCTCTCGTGAAATTTCTCTATTGCTAAACTTTACGTGGGAAATCTACTTAGTTTACGCAGCCCCTGCGTGACGGACTTTTTAGTTTTATGGCAGCCCTACTGCATAGTGATCACAGTTTTACATAGTGACTGATCAATACCCAAAACTGCCCCGTTAACCGGACGTAGAACTAGGTTTGCAATTGACAGATTTTATTATATCCAATGGGTCTATGGTCAGCTCACCCTGTGTTTTACTCTCAGCATTCTGATGATAACCCCAGCCATCATGGAGCAAAGTTCGTCACGCAGGGGCTGCGTTTACTAACCCCATGTCACAAGTGCGTATCACGTATTTGCATTTACCTCATAGCGTAAAAGTTTAATGAGAACAATATTTGTTACATAGGCTTCAAATAATGTGCTTATAAATATAACAGCTTATTGTCAATATGATATTAGAAGAAGTATGCGTTTGCAGTAGGCCTTAAATCTAAAATAAAAATGCAAATATCTCAGTTAATAATAAAGAACATTCGGAATTATTTTCCTTTAACCCCCTAATTCGATTTCAGATGTTAATGAACTTGATCTTTCTTTTTACATAAAAAAATTATATATCAAGTTTGGTAAGACGGGGATTACGACCACTAGACCAGTGACACACACACACACACACACACACACACACACATATATATATATATATATATATATATATATATATATATATATATATATATACTAGCTCAGATACCCGGCTTCGCCCGGGAATTCATTTGAAGCTGAATGGTGATAGTATTGTTTTGACATTTAACCTTCCCAGTGTTTAGGGTTAATACCCGTCGTTTCTGTGTATTTGTAAATAATAAATTTAATTTTTTGTGTAAGACTTCACTGTCCAAGGACAAAATATTATAATAATATATTATAATTTGGATTAATTTTTCCATGTGAGGTACCTGGTAGTTCATATTGAAAAGAATTGTTGATCAAATTTCTCTAAATAACAAAATAAACAACTTTTGTAATACGCATACTTGCTGAAACCCCAATAGGAAACGAAATATCACTATTTTTAATTTCAGGCCTCCCTTATAACCCCCACTCTTGCCCGTCCCTAGAAATGTTAGTATGGCTTATTATAAGGAAGGCGTTAGTGCTAATACACATACAGAGTGTTTTAATTAGTTCGGTTGAGTCTTTTGTGCCAAATAAAATTGTTGACTCCCGCTATAATTTTTGGCGTATAACGCCTTTATACTTCGGTATACAACGATAGTGTATATAACAAAATAAACAACTTTTGTTATGTGCATATTTCTCGAAACCCCAATAGGAAACGAAATATATATATTTTCGAATTCAGGCCTCCCTTATAACCCCACTCCTGTTCCATCTGCCGAGCTCATTTGTCACGCAAAACCATCCAGGGCGTCACCCAAACGCATACAAAAAAAATCATTCAAATCGGTCAAGCCGTTTAGGAAGCGTTCTAAGGCATACACGCGTACAGGAGAATTAATATATATATACTAGCTCAGATACCCGGCTTCGCCCGGGAATTCATTTGTGGCTGGATGGTGATGGTATTTTTTTGGCAAGGCTTTACTTTGCACAATATTTTGACATTTACCCTTCCCGTCGTTGCTGTGGATTTGTTAATAATAAAATTAATTTTTTATGTAAGACTTCACTGTCCACCATATTGTCATATTTCCCGTTTCCTGTGCATTATGCATAGATTTCAATTATTAAGGACAAAATAATATAATAATATATTATAATTTGAATTAATTTTTCCAGGTGAGGAACCTGGTAGTTCATATTGAAAAGAATTGTAGCGAATTTCTCTTAATAACAAAATAAACAACTTTTGTTAAGTGCATATTTACCGAAACCCCAATAGGAAACGCAATATCAATATTTTTAATTTCAGGTTCCCCTATAACCCCCACTCCTGCCCGTCCCTAGAAATGTTAGTATGGCTTATTATAAGTAAGGCGTTAGTGCTAATACTCATACCGAGTGTTTAATTTAGTTCGGTTGGGCCTTTTGTCCCAAATAAAATTGTTCACTTCCGCTATAGGTTTTAACGTATATCTCGTTTATAATTCGGTATACGAAAAAATGTATATAACAAAAATTACTCCATAAAACAAAATAAACAACTTTTGTTATGTTTATACTTGCCGAAAAACCAATAGGAAACGAAATATCGCTATTTTTAATTTCTGGCTTTCCCTTATAACCCCCACTCCTGCCCGTCCCTAGAATTGTTGGTATGCCTGATTATAATGAAAGTATTAATGCTAATACACATACCGATTTTTATTTATTTCGGTTGGGTCTTTTGTCCCAAATAAAATTGTTCACTTCCGCTATAGGTTTTAGCGTATATATCGTTTATAATTCGGTATTCGAAAAAAGTGTATATACCAAAAGTTATTCTAAACAACAAAGTAAAAAACTTTTGTTATGTTCATATTTGCCGAAAAACCAATAGGAATCGAAATACCGCTATTATTAATTTCATGCTTTCCTTATAGCCCCCCCCCCCCCTCCTGTTTGTCTCAGAGGATATTAATATAGCCTAAAGTCTAAGTTGGGTTAGTAGTAATATACATACCAAGTTTCATAAAATTCGGTTCAGCCGTTTATGCGTGAAAAGGTAACAAACAAACAGACACCAAAGAAACAAAATGCAGTTATGGTGTCTATGACAGGGGAAACGAAAAGTTATCGTGAAATTTCGCAAAAAAATTCAATGTACAGACAGAGGTTACAATTTTATATACATAACTAGCTCAGACCCGTCTTCGCCCGGGAACTCATTTGAGGCTGGATGGTGATAGTATTTTTTTTGGCAAGGCTTTACTTTGCACAATATTTTTTTTTATTTCCCTGTCCCAGTGTTTAGAATTTATACCCGTGGATTTGTTAATAATAAAATTTGTAAATTCAGGCCTCCCTTACAACCCCCACTCCTGCCCGTCCCTAGAAATGTTAGTATGGCTTATTATAAGGAAGGCGTTAGTGCTTATGCAAATATCGAATGTTTTTTTTTGTTCGGTTGAGTCTTTTTTGCCGAATAATGTTGTTGACTCCCGCTATAATTTTTAGCGTATGACGCCTTTATACTTCGGTATACGCCGGTGTATATAACAAAAGTTTCTCTAAATAACAAAATAAACAACTTTAGTTATGTGCATATTTGCCGAAACCCCAATAGGAAACGAAATATCACTATTTTTAATTTCAGGCCTTCCTTACAACCCCCACTCCTGCCCGTCCCTAGAAATGTTAAAATGGCTTATTGTAATGAAGGCGCTAGTGCTAATTCACATACCGAGTTTGGTTTAGTTCGGTTGAGTTTTTTGTGCCAAATAAAATTGTTGACTACCGCTATAATTTTTAGAGTATAACAAATTTAAACTTTGGTATACGACAAAAGTGTATATAACAAAAGTTACTCTAAATAACAAAATAAACAACTTTTGTTATGTGCATATTTGCCGAAAAACCAATAGAAAACGAAATATCGCTATTTTTAATTTCAGGCTTCCTTATAACCCCCACTCCTGTTCGTCTCAGAGAAAATTAATATAGCCTAAAGTCTAAGTTGGGTTAGTAGTAATATACATACTAAGTTTCATAAAATTCGGTTCAGCCGTTTATGCGTGAAAAGGTAACAAACAAACAAACAAACAAACAAACATACACGAAAGAAACAAAAAAGTCCGTCAACGAGGGGGCTGCGTAAACTAAGCAGATGTTTCCCTCATGAAGTTTAGTATTAGATAAATATACATACTGCTAACACAAAACACCGTGAATAAATACAAACGGAAATAAGAAATGTTTTATCCAATTTCAATAACCTGTCGACAGGAAGCGTATAGGTTAGAAATGTAAACAAAACGGGTCCAGCCTCGACGGAAACGAAAACAATTACTGAAATATATCAGAATATTACACATTAATTTTATTGAGAACTATTTACTACTTATTTCTAGTACTGTAATTAATAATGAGTCAGAATAATTGTTATCTCAATCAATAAAATTTTAGTAGTTCCAAACTTTGAAGATGGGGGGGGGGCGTCACCAGGGACATATTTGCAATCTATCTCGTATAAGAAAGGTCTCTTGAATACAATTTTTGGTATTTAAACTTGCAATCAATGTGATTTATTATGTAGCAGAGTATTGTTTACGTAAACATGAGTAGTAGTGGCGGTTTGGTGAAAACTGAAAAATGCAAATATCTCGGTTAGGATTCAAGATAGAGAATAAAATGTATATTACAATATTTATAGTAAATTTAATTTGTAATAAGATTGGTTACTCTGTATAATTTTTCGATCCGACGTATAGTAACGGAGATATTTCGAATTTTCGAAAATCCTCCCACTCCTCTAAAACCCCCCTCCCAATGGTCCGATTTTAGCCGTTAACGAACTTGATCTTTCTTTTTACATAAAACGCTTAAATATGAAGTTTGGGCAGGATTTAAACAAAAATTGCGACCGCTAGTGAGCGGTAACTGACAAATTATATATATTATATATATATATATATATATAGATATATATTATATATATTATATACAGTTTTGAACGGACCTCATTTTCGTTCATTTACTAATCAAATATAACAACAATAGGGTAGTGATCGATGGACATTTGAAGAAAAATGTCGAAAAATTCGTCATGGAGTACAACCTCAATAGCTGTTTTCCCTTAAGGGAAATCTGCTAAAAATGCAGTTACGGTGTCTATGACGTGCGAAACGAAAAGTTATCGTGAAATTTCACAAAAAAAATCAATGTACAGACAGAGGTTACAATTTTATATATATACTGCTCAAAAATGAATAGGGATATTGGTTATTTTTTCTTATCCTATTAATTTTAATTAAATCGATCTTAATTAAATTTCTTTTTTATGGGGGAAAAAGACAATAATTTCTAATAAATATTAATGATATTTATAATTTAAAAAAAAAAAAAATTTGCTAGATACCATACATACCACAAGACAGCCAATATCCCTATTCATTTTTGAGCAGTTTATATAGATATAGATATGAAGGGTCAGGGGAAAAAAGATGAACGTGACCAAAAAGTGATTTCGAGAAAAATGAAAAACAAAGTTTGATTTCTATTAACTCCTTTTTTAATATAATCATATCTTCTTTTTTAGTGTATTAATTCCCAATAGATATTAGTAATCAATATATGCAGTCACATGTAGCTCCTAGGAGAAATGATGAAGGTGAAAAAAAAAAAAAAAACTTAATGAACAACTTATATTTTACTGACAATGAACAAAAAATTTTATGAAAATTTATTCATCTGGGTAATCCAGGGATACATCTTCGCTGTCATCGTGAACAGCTGCTGGATTTATGCTGGCCAAATTCTCAAAGAACGCCTTCGCAGCAGGGTTAACCAAACATTTTTTTAGTTGTTGCAAGTCGTTGAACTTTGGTTGAGAAATCGGCAATGGTCCATCATACAGGTTAGTTAAAGGTCTAAGTGGAGCCGGATGTTTTCTTGCGTTTGTCCCCTTCTGGTGGCTTCCAAAGGATTTCAGCGTCAATGCAACAACCAGAAAAAGTGTTTCGGCGAAAAATTTTTGAAGGATGTTCATTCATGACCTTTAAACAACGCACGGGCCTAGTGGGAAAGGGACAACTTTTCTAGTACGTAGGGTTCAAGAATTCTGTCCATGTCTTGAAAAGTTCTTGCTGGCAGTTGATCAGAGCAAAGGGCGACGGCCTCTCTCTGCTATTTCTTATAACATCCCTCCATTCATCGGGCAACTCAACGAAAGTATACTGGTTGATGTAAATCAGTTTTATATAAAATTCTAGGTATGAATGATCTCGAATGGGAAAATATAATTCAACACTGTCGAAACGATGCTTCTCATTAACTAAATGATAAAGGTAACGAATTAGGGTATACTTTTTATTCTGCCCAGCACAGGAATCGCAAACTATCGCTTGTGACATTCATCTATTTTCCCCTTACCCCGAATCTTTTAATGCACATTTCGGTCGATTCTCATCTTCTTTCCCCCCTTGTTGTTCTACCAGATGATATTACTCCTACAAAGTCCCTTGATAGCAATAATATCTTAAAATCGACGAAAAAGTGACTTTCATCTTTTCTCCCCCTGGCCCTTCATATATATATATATGAAGGGCATCTTATATATATATATATATATATATATATATATATATATATATATATATATATATATAACTTGCTTATATATATATATATATATATATATATATATATATATATATATACATATATTTAAAAGTCCGTCACGGTTTACTACTACACTTCCCGCCTGGGCGCATTGTTTTCCCGTGAATGTCAGGCAGGCGATTTATAAATGAGAAATTTTACTGTTGAAGAATAAAAAGTCCGTCACGCAGGGGCTGCGTAAACTAAGCAGATTTCCCTCGTGAAGTTTTACAATAGAGAAATTTCAGAATAGAGAGTCAAACAAACTCAACAATTACGGGAACGGCCCGAACTAGCTCTTGACGGAAACTCACGACTAGACCGAAGTTAACCGATCTCATCTCAGAAGCTAAAAACAGAAAAATGCAAATATCTCGGTTAATATTCAAGATACAGAATAAATGTATAGAACATTCTTTATAGTACATTGCATTTTTAATAAGATTGGATCTATACAATTTTTTGATTCGACGGATAGTAACAGAGATATTTCGAATTGTCGAAAATACTCCCCTCTAAACCCCCTCCCATTGATCCGATTTCAGCTATTAACGAATTTGATCTTTATTTTTGTATAAAACGTTTAAATATCGAGTTTGGTAACGATCAAACGAAAATTGCGACCGCTAGAGCGGTAACAGACAAATATATATATATATATATATATATATATATATATATATATATATATATATATATATATAAAGAGTTTTGAATGGACCTCATTTTCGTCATCTCCTGGATAGGATCGATGAACATTTGAAGAAATTTTTCGAAACTCGCGTCATGAGTACAACCTCAATAGCTGATTTCCCTTAAGGCAAATCTGCTAAAAATGTGTTCCCTCTCCACTTTTTAACACACGTTTTTGAATACTTCAAACCATAATCGTGGATAGCATTTATTACAACTAAATATCCTCTTTAATGAAACTTATTTCCTGTCAAAAACCAATCCGAGCCCATATAGTTTAACCATAGTTTTGTACATTAGATTATATTCGTAATATTAGAGCTCCGTGGAAATCACTTCCAATGATTCTAGCATTTCACGGGAAATAAGTTAACTTAATTAACCGTATTAACCTCCCATCATCTTCCGCTCTCGCATTTGAATTATCAACATTCTTCTCCTTAAATTATTGATTCAAAATATTATTTTAATACTTTATCTACCTGATGGAATTAAATACTAGTGTTACCCTAAAAATAATTTCAGACAGACAGGTGAGGGGAAGAGATCTCAGCCCTCCCTGGAAAATAAGTAATACTGTAATACTGTAAATAATCACATCCACTTTAAACGCATATTGTCTTTTGTCATAATGGCATTACCATTGACGTGTAATTGTTATGTTAGTACATATTTGTTTCAATAACATCAAGATATCGGAATCTTTATTTGTCATAATATACATTGATTAAAAACACATATAAAGCACTAATAAAATTAATGACTCTCGCTATAGTTTTAGCGTTATAGTATATCTCGTGTTTACTTCATTTTACGACAAAAGTGAAAGTAAAAAATGTTACTCTAAATAACAGAATAAACAACTTTTGTTAAGTGCACGTTTGCCGAGAATCTAATAGGAAACGAAATATCACAATTTTTCATTTCAGGCTTCCTTCATAACCCCCACTCCCGTTTGGACCTAAAAATTTTAATATAGCTTATGATCGTGGAAGAATTAATGCTAATTCACGTACCGAGTTTTGTTAAGTTCGGTTAAATCGTTAGCCCCGAACAAAATTGTTGGCTTCCGCTTTAGTTTTTAATGTATATCTCGTTTATACTTTGTTATACGACAAAAGTGAATATAACAAAAATTACTCTAAATATCAAAATAAACAACTTTTGCCATATACATATTTGCCGAAAAACCAATAGAAAACGAAATATCACTATTTTGAATTTCAGGCCTCCCTTATAACCCCCACTCCTTCCCGACCCTAGGACTGTTGGTACCGCTTATTATCATAGAGGAATTAGTGCTAATACACATACCGAGTTTTGTTTGGTTCGTTTCAGTCTTTTGTGCCTAATAAAATTGTTATCTTCCGATATAGTTTTAACGATAGAGCGTATAACTCATTTATATTTCGGTATACGATAAATTTGGAAGAACTAAAGTTACTCTAAAAAACAAAATAAACAATTTTTGTCATGTACATATTTGCCGAAAAAGCACTACGAAAGGAAATGTCGCTGTTTTTAATTTAAGGCCTTCTTTATTACCTCCTTCCCAATTAGCCTGAGTTGCAAAAGGTGGACGTTAATAAATAATGATATTACCTCCACTCCTGTTCGTTTCATAGAATATTAATATAGCTAAAAGTGTCAGTTGGGTTAGTAGTATTATACATAGAAACTTTCATGGAATTCGGTGAAGGCGTTCATGCGTGAAAAGGTAACAAACTAACAGACACCAAAGAAACAAATTGCAGATATCGTGTCTATGACATGGGAAACAAAAAAGTATCTTGACATTTCGAGAGAAAATAAATGAATATACTGATAGAGGTTACAATTTATATATATATATATATATATATATATATATATCTATATATATATATATATATATATATATATATATATATATATATATATATATATATATATGTACATGTGTGTGTATATTTAATCACATTTTGGGAAAAGAGGTTGACCATCCTAGTAAAGGCTTGGATACATCTACGACTACCCTCAGTAAGCTTTAGTCCACAAGTTGGCTGGCAGAGCGCTCTAGTGTCGCAGTGCTTATGGATCATCGGGAGTCTAACATCAATATGTCTGACAGCTCCCCGGGATGATTATTGAATATGACATCCTTAGATCGTGTCCACAGGCCGGCTGAAACAGGGTCGGGGGCTACTAGAGACAATTCATTCCAGGTCCTCCTTGGTTGACGGGGCTTATGCGTCGAGTTTATCACTAACTACGTAAAACTCTAATCACGAATCACTCAGTGGCTCACAAGTCTATAATGCCAACCGGAAAAAAAAAAATAGAACAAAAACTGTGCACACACAACGAAAGTATAATGTTTGCCACCTTTTGGAGGATCAATGGATAATGAAAATATTTCCCAAAACGTGTTACTAGGCTATAGTCCGATTTCTTGAGACTTATGCACACCTGGCAAGGAAGGAAAACGTCCGTCACTCAGGGGCTGCGTACACTAAGCAGATTTTCCACGTGCGTTAAAGGAGTGTTCACTGTAGAAAACAAAACAAGTCCGAATAACTCGATTAATACTTTAGTTAAGAAATAGTGCATATAATAACAATTATAGAATGTCAATAGTTTAAAAAGA
Source organism: Riptortus pedestris (assembly GCA_019009955.1). Lineage (NCBI taxonomy): Eukaryota > Metazoa > Arthropoda > Insecta > Hemiptera > Alydidae > Riptortus > Riptortus pedestris. The sequence goes on along the minus strand of CM032231.1, from coordinate 5,709,812 downwards.
TTGGTACTATAATATTTTCAGATCCGAATTATAATGAGGGAGATATGTTTCTCGTCCCCTCCCCTGCTCTAACCCCCACCATTATAATAAGGGAGATATATTTCTCGTCCCCTCCCCTGCTCTAACCCCCACCATTATAATAAGGGAGATATATTTCTCGTCCCCTCCCCTGCTCTAATCCCCACCATTATAATAAGGGAGATATATTTCTCGTCCCCTCCCCTGCTCTAACCCCCACCATTATAATAAGGGAGATATATTTCTCGTCCCCTCCCCTGCTCTATCCCCCACCATTATAATAAGGGAGATATATTTCTCGTCCCCTCCCCTGCTCTAACCCCCACCATTATAATAAGGGAGATATATTTCTCGTCCCCTCCCCTGCTCTAACCCCCACCATTATAATAAGGGAGATATATTTCTCGTCCCCTCCCCTGCTCTAACCCCCACCATTATAATAAGGAGATATATTTCTCGTCCCCTCCCCTGCTCTAACCCCCACCATTATAATAAGGGAGATATATTTCTCGTCCCCTCCCCTGCTCTAACCCCCACCATTATAATAAGGGAGATATATTTCTCGTCCCCTCCCCTGCTCTATTCCCCACCATTATAATAAGGGAGATATATTTCTCGTCCCTCCCCTGCTCTAATCCCCACCATTATAATAAGGGAGATATATTTCTCGTCCCCTCCCCAGCTCTAATCCCCACCATTAAAATAAGGGAGATACATTTCTCGTCCCCTCCCCTGCTCTAATCCCCACCATTATAATAAGGGAGATATATTTCTCGTCCCCTCCCCTGCTCTATCCCCCACCATTATAATAAGGGAGATATATTTCTCGTCCCCTCCCCTGCTCTAATCCCCACCATTATAATAAGGGAGATATATTTCTCGTCCCCTCCCCTGCTCTAATCCCCACCATTATAATAAGGGACATATATTTCTCGTCCCCTCCCCAGCTCTAAACCCCACCATTATAATAAGGGAGATATATTTCTCGTCCCCTCCCCTGCTCTAATCCCCACCATTATAATAAGGGAGATATATTTCTCGTCCCCTCCCCTGCTCTAAACCCCACCATTATAATAAGGGAGATATATTTCTCGTCCCCTCCCCTGCTCTAAACCCCACCATTATAATAAGGGAGCTATATTTCTCGTCCCCTCCCCTGCTCTAACCCCCACCATTATAATAAGGGAGATATATTTCTCGTCCACTCCCCTGCTCTAACCCCCACCATTATAATAAGGGAGATATATTTCTCGTCCCCTCCCCTGCTCTAATCTCCACCATTATAATAAGGGAGATATATTTCTCGTCCCCTCCCCTGCTCTAAACCCCACCATTATAATAAGGGAGATATATTTCTCGTCCCCTCCCCTGCTCTAAACCCCACCATTATAATAAGGGAGATATATTTCTCGTCCCCTCCCCTGCTCTAACCCCACCATTATAATAAGGGAGATATATTTCTCGTCCCCTCCCCTGCTCTAATCCCCACCATTATAATAAGGGAGATATATTTCTTGTCCCCTCCCCTGCTCTAACCCCCACCATTATAATAAGGGAGATATATTTCTCGTCCCCTCCCCTGCTCTAATCCCCACCATTATAATAAGGGAGATATATTTCTCGTCCCCTCCCCTGCTCTAACCCCCACCATTATAATAAGGGAGATATATTTCTCGTCCCCTCCCCTGCTCTAATCCCCACCATTATAATAAGGGAGATATATTTCTCGTCCCCTCCCCTGCTCTAATCCCCACCATTATAATAAGGGAGATATATTTCTCGTCCCCTCCCCTGCTCTAAACCCCACCATTATAATAAGGGAGATATATTTCTCGTCCCCTCCCCTGCTCTAATCCCCACCATTATAATAAGGGAGATATATTTCTCGTCCCCTCCCCTGCTCTAAACCCCACCATTATAATAAGGGAGATATATTTCTCGTCCCCTCCCCTGCTCTAATCCCCACCATTATAATAAGGGAGATATATTTCTCGTCCCCTCCCCTGCTCTAATCCCCACCATTATAATAAGGGAGATATATTTCTCGTCCCCTCCCCTGCTCTAATCCCCACCATTATAATAAGGGAGATATATTTCTCGTCCCCTCCCCTGCTCTAAACCCCACCATTATAATAAGGGAATATATTTCTCGTCCCCTCCCCTGCTCTAATCCCCACCATTATAATAAGGGAGATATATTTCTCGTCCCCTCCCCTGCTCTAATCCCCACCATTATAATAAGGGAGATATATTTCTCGTCCCCTCCCCTGCTCTAATCCCCACCATTATAATAAGGGAGATATATTTCTCGTCCCCTCCCCTGCTCTAATCCCCACCATTATAATGAGGGAGATATGTTTCTCGTCCCCTCCCCTGCTCTAACCCCCACCATTTCTAGTCCGATTTCGGAAAATAACAATCATCATCTTTAGCCTCGACCGAATCCGTTAAATATCCAGTATAGGAGAGATTAAATAAACAATTTCGAGTAAAGAACGAAAAGTCATATTTGATGACGTATTGCTATAAAATTGGTCCTATTTACTTTTTCGATAAGACATATAATAAGGTGTTATTTAGAATTCCCCCTCTAGACCCCCTCTCCTCTAACTGGTACAATTTCTTCCATTAACGAACTTGATCTATCTTTTTATATAAAACGATTAAATATTGAGTTTTGGTTGAGAGAGAGAGAGAGAGAGAGAGAGAGAGAGAGAGAGAGCGAGAGAGAGCGAGAGAGAGAGAGAGAGAGAGAGAGAGAGAGAGAGAGAGAGAGAGAGAGAGAGAGAGAGAGAGAGAGAGAGAGAGATAGAGAGAGAGTGTGAGAGAGAGAGAGAGAGAGAGAGAGAGAGAGAGAGAGAGAGAGAGAGAGAGAGAGAGAGAGAAGCTAGGTGCTAAAGTGTACATGCCTACAAAAAGACTTCCACGGATGATCATATACGACGTACCTGATGTATATAATGCTGACGAACTAGCAGAATGTTTTTGGAAGCAGAACGCAAGGCCGGCAAATAAGGAGAGCAACATTTTTAAGCCAATTTTCAAAACAGGCACTAAACAAAGACCCGTCGTACATTGGGTAGTAGAAGTTTCACCTCAAGTTCGTAACGAACTCAAAAAATAAGGCTTCTTTTTGTTGGATTGGGATGCAATGAAAGTGAGAGACTGGGTGCACATTACAAGATGCAGACTAAAAACTTCTGCTCAGCTAAAACCAGCTACTGCTCATTTTGTGCTAAAGAAGTGCACGAACTGCACGTGGAGTAAACATCTCACATAGCTAAAAACCTTCTTTTACCGCGCCCTAAGGAAGTTTCAAAAAGAGCAACATCCTGAAAGACGAGAAACTCTTAAGAAATCCTATTATGAGGTTCTCCGAAATTTCAAAAGTGAAATAAATAAAGCAAAAATTAAATCATGACAAACATTTATTGCAGAACAATACAAAACTAACCCCTGGGGAAACCCATACCGAAATGCCTTGTCAAAAAATTGCCTAAGTAACATTTATCACTCTATTAAATGTGACGCAGGTTACACTAGAAACGCTCCCGAAACTGTTCAAGAAATTCTAGAACATTGCTTTCCTCATGATGACCCTTCTCAAGATAGTCAGGCCCAAACTCTCTTACGTGCCAGTGCAAAAAACTTGCCTAATACTAGTGATATAAGGGGCATGGGATATTTTGGACATAGAAATGGCAATAGATAAGGTCAAGCCATCAAAATCACCTGGTCCGGATATGATAGAAGGCGCGGTTATCAAAAATTGCAAAAGTACTCTTTTGAGTAATTTGCATGATTTATATAATAGATGTCTAGAAGAAGGCGCATTTCCTGCTGCATGGAAAACAGCTGAAATAGTAGCAGTATTAGAACCAGGAAAAAATGATATTTCTTCCAGTTCTTACAGACCAATTAACCTCCTCCCAATTCTTGGAAAAATTCTAGAACGTCACTGGGACCATTAGCGATACGAGCACAGTCCCCCCATCAATTTGGATCGACTAGATATAGATCGTCGACTGACTCTATTCGTGCTATGCACAATTTGGCCAGTTGCTCTACTCAGAAATACGTGTTTTGCGTTTTCTTCGATGTCGCAGCAGAAAGGGTGTGTGTGTGTGTGTGTGTGTGTGTGTGTGAGAGAGAGAGAGAGAGAGAGAGAGAGAGCTGAAATAGTAGCAGTCTTAAAACCAGGAAACAATGATATTTCTGCCAGTTCTTACAGACCAATTAGCCCCCTCCCAATTCTTGGAAAAATTCTAGAACTACTGATATTCAAGTCACTGGAACCATTAGTGATACGAGAACAGTCCCCCCATCAATTTGGATCGACTAGATATAGATCGTCGACTGACGCTATTCGTGCAATGCACAATTTGGCCAGTTGCTCTACCCAAAAATATTTATAAATTATTACTGAACTACCACTCACATAGGATTTCTTTTATAAGACTATGTAACCAAAAGATTACTAAACGGGCCCAACGAGGATGCCCTCAAGGGTCAGTACCTAGGACCAATGCTTTGGAATGTGGTCATCAACCCATTGCTAGTAAAATTAGAAGCAGAAGATGTCACACATTTAGCCTATATTGATGACCTCGCAGTTGTCTTCGAAACTCACGAAATTCTATAGAAGTTAAAGCTAAAGCTGTGATAAATATTATGCTAGAATGGTGTGAAATTATCGAGAGAGAAGAGAGAGAGAGAGAGCGAGAGAGAGAGAGAGAGAGAGAGAGAGAGAGAGAGAGAGAGAGTGAGGGGATTTGTACAGAGGTTCTCTCATATGGATTTGTATCTGACATTTATATATTTTATTTGTCTTAACCGTACTGCGAGTACATCTGTAAAATGGGCTATTGAGGAAAACAGGATCAAAGCCAAGCGACCTCATAGTGGCTAAATGCTTCGCCATATTTCAAGCCTCTCTTCAGAGCAAACCCCAAAACTTTTGAGCGGCTCCTTATCAAGGCGAATGGATCATTAGTAATTGCCGGCTATCAGAGCAGAATAAATGAGGGCGTTAGAGCTAAGGTTATCTCCTGGGAGCAGGCCTACCACCACACTAATATTTTCCCTCAAGGGGCAGATTATGAACCCATTAAATACAGAAATCTAAGGGACTCTACTGCTTATCTCAGATTAATGTTATTCTCCACTCATTCCTCCTGCACAAACTTGGAAATACCCTATTTTTTTGGCATTTTTTCTTCCAGGAATAAGATGTTAACTATAATGTGAGAAGAGTAGGACGGTAGCCTGTCAGACACGACCATTGTTGGAGCTAGCCTTATGTCACCTGGTTGTCGGTCAATGAGGTTGAAATAAAACTATTTCAGTTTGTTGCCGATGTTTCGGTGTAATTTCAAACCTTTGTCAAGTCCTGCAAAGTTACATTTATAGTAATAACAAACAGGACAGGATTGTTATTTTTTAGTGATAATTGATTATAATGTATAAGATAAATGTTATAATATACTTCAAAAGTCATTGGATAAAAATACTTACGATCTGACTGGTTTGCAAGATATGTATACTGCAACTTAGTCAAATGCCAAAATAAATGTCCATAATATGTGTAAAAAACAAAAAAAAAAAAACTTTCGGGAAGGATAGTCGGAGATGGTTCATGAACGAAATCAGACTGTAGACCTACAAATGTCATATTAACTATAAGCTGTTATATCATGAACCACTTCATTCCAAGGTTAATTACCAAATTGATATAGTGAGATACATGTAAATATGTTGTGACGACATCTTCAATTAAGAATTTTCGTTCTTTCCTGGAAAATATTTACCTTTTCTATTTATGTATATAATACATATTTAACCGTTTAAGTCAACACTGAAGATCATATTTGTTATTGGCTGAAATGGGACCTGTAATAGTGAGGGATTAGAGGAAGGGGGGGGGGTGTTGGTCTATGCATTTTGATACGCATGAGTATGGTGTGTTATACCAGTTCGCGGGAAATCTGCTTAGTTCACACAGCTTTTGCCTGACGGACCTTTCTGTAGCGCCGAATATGGCTGATCGGCCGCAAAACTTCATTAGATCGCATGGATCTCGAAAGGACTTCCGACGTATAGACATCAGGGAATTCGTAATCGCTTTATTTATTAAAGAGCTCCTTAATTTTTCAGTTTCTTCTCGTGATGAGAGCCTGTTAGGAGTGAAACGCGAGAGTAATTGTGAATGAGGATGTAACAAGACATGACCCGAGGCGGTACACCAACCAACATCTTCATCTCCCAACTTCTGCCTCCATTTCCATGGACCACCACCACATCTCCCATTCAGTAATTCTAATCCTCCTCCCCCCTCCCTCCCTCTAATGAGCCTCGTAAAGCATTTCCGAAATAATGACGGGGGTATTATGTAAATTGCTTTTTATAGAAACTTCCTTCAAACAAAAAAAAATAATTAAAAAACAAATGAACTTCATCAAGCTGTTGAAGGAGATTAATTTACTCAACTAGTCTGATGAGTTGGCAGCAAACTTTATTTTACTTTGTGTCTCCTCCACTTTACTCATTTTTTTCTTTTTCATTTTAATAAGTCTATTGGGATTTAATATAAAAATCGATTAAACCTATTAGGAGTTAATGTCAAAATCTATTTCACCTATTAGAAATTAAAGTAAACAAATAGTTTTAAGTAATCAATTAGACCTATTAGGAATTAATTAAAATCCATTAAACCTAATGTAAATATCTATTCAGCCCATTGGGAGCTATAGTCAATATCTATCAAACCTATTAGGAATTAAAATGAAAATCAATTAGACCTATTAGGAATTAGTGTACAAATTTAATAAACATAATGTAAAAATCTATTCATCCCATTAGGAGCTATTATCAAAATCTATTAAACCTATTAGGAATTAAAATAAAAATCAATTAAACCTATAAAGAATTAGTGTACAAATTCATTAAACCTAATGTAAACATCTATTCATCCCATTAGGAGCTATTGCCAAAATCTATTAAACCTATTAGGAATTAAAATAAAAATCAATTAAACCTATTAAGAATTAGTGTACAAATTTAATAAACATAATGTAAAAATCTATTCATCCCATTAGGAGCTATTATCAAAATCTATTAAACCTATTAGGAATTAAAATAAAAATCAATTAAACCTATTAAGAATTAGTGTACAAATTCATTAAACCTAATGTAAACATCTATTCATCCCATTAGGAGCTATTGCCAAAATCTATTAAACCTATTAGGAATCAAAATAAAAATCAATTAAACCTATTAACAATTAGTGTACAAATTTAATAAACATAATGTAAAAATCTATTCATCCCATTAGGAGCTATTATCAAAATCTATTAAACCTATTAGGAATTAAAATAAAAATCAATTAAACCTATTAACAATTAGTGTACAAATTTAATAAACATAATGTAAAAATCTATTCATCCCATTAGGAGCTATTATCAAAATCTATTAAACCTATTAGGAATTAAAATAAAAATCAATTAAACCTATTAAGAATTAGTGTACAAATCCATTAAACTTAATGTAAACATCTATTCATCCCATAGGAGCTATTATCAAAATCTATTAAACCTATTTAAAATAAAAATGCAATTAAACCTAATTAAGAACAAATCCAATAAAAATAATTTAAACATCTATTCATCCCATTTCGAGCTATTGCCAAAATCTATTAAACCTATTTGGAATCAAAATAAAAATCAATTAAACCTATTAACAATTAGTGTACAAATTTAATAAACATAATGTAAAAATCTATTCATCCCATTAGGAGCTATTATCAAAATCTATTAAACCTATTAGGAATTAAAATAAAAATCAATTAAACCTATTAAGAATTAGTGTACAAATCCATTAAACCTAATGTAAACATCTATTCATCCCATTTGGAGCTATTATCAAAATCTATTAAACCTATTAGGAATTAAAATAAAACTCAATTAAACCTATTAAGAATTAGTGTACAAATCCATTAAACCTAATGTAAACATCTATTCATCCCATTTGGAGCTATTATCAAAATCTATTAAACCTATTAGGAATTAAAATAAAACTCAATTAAACCTATTAAGAATTAGTGTACAAATCCATTAAACCTAATGTAAACATCTATTCATCCCATTTGGAGCTATTGCCAAAATCTATATAACCTATTAGGAATTAAAGTAAAAATCAATTAGACCTATTAGGAATTAGTGTACAAATTGAAAACATTCTACGTATTTCAAAAAATGGTACGGTTATCTCAGCGTTGTTTAACCTTTGAACAACAAGGCTGTGACTTAAGACAAATTTGACAAGTAGGTGACATACATGACCCCTACCTGCCATATGCATATTTTCCATTTTATTCTGCTCAGAATCACTCTTCTTGTCTCAAAATTACATTTAGAAAAGGTAAGAAGAATAGTGTGTTAGTGTGTGCGTGTGTTTGTGAGTACCTCCCCGGCCCTCGTCACCAATGAGAGCTTAAAATTAAAGTATGCAAAAACATATATTTATAGTATTAATTATAATAATATATTATGTACTTTATTATATAATAACATACTATGTAATACCGTTACTTACGAAACAAATAAGCAAAGAAGCATATAACAATAGCATATTATTATTATACAAAAATATACCTAAGTATAAAAAATTATATACAAATATTAACTTACACAGTAGAAAAAAAAAATCAAAGGACACTTATTTATAAGGAAAATAATGCAAAAAAACAAACAAAAATAAGATGAAACTATTCACTTGGCGATTAATTGGCAAAACATTCAGGGCAACCATAGCATACTATGTGTTCACCGCAAATACTTCTTTGGCATTTACATCAAAGACGGGTACCTCTTCTATTTTTTTTTTATCATTTGTAAATTACTATCACTTTCTTCCATTTGTCATATAAGTTCATTTCTAATCTCATCTTCAGTGGTAAAAAGCGAATTCAGAGTCATAGACAATTTATAAAAGGCAAGTTAAACAACAAGGCTGTGTCAAATACACCTGCCGGCACAAACACTCGGAAAAAGTACGAAAAATGGTGTAGGACAGAGTGCAATGACCTTGACATGTAGTTGACTATTGAATAGGAGGGTATTAAGCACACCAGCCTTGTCCTGTTTGTTACAAGCTCATGTGTGTACAACTTACGGCATAGGTGTCACATATGACAGACACAGCCTTGTCGGTTAAAGGTTAAATTACCAACGCATAATTTATGTTTTATAATGCATGTAGTTACATAAAATGTGTGTGTAATATATAGGTATGTATATATATATATATATATATATATATATATATATATATATATATATATATATATATATATATATATATATATATATATATATATATATATATATATAGGTGTGTTAACATAACTTTTATTAGATTATGAATACGGCTTTTAATATTTCTAACAATAAAAGCTTGCTTTGGGAAGCCCCCAGTTAGAGATTGTAGCGAATCTCTTGATGTAGGACCTCCAGTCGTCAGCCTTGGAAACCCAAATTTTTGCTTATAAGTAGAAAGGGGACTGCTTTGGTCACACTGGAATAGCCCTGAAGCTGTGGTGCAAAAAACGCTATGAATGACATTGATGCAGTTTCTCTCAAAGTGCAACCAAACCTGTCTAACCAAACCCATTATAGAGAAAAGCAGGCCTTCTCAGGACATCCAGAACATGCATTAATGCATTTTTAGCAGATATATGTACATTTTAAATTAATGAGCGCCCAGCACCCACCTTTCACATTTACCAAAAAATAAGAAAATAAGGTTTATTGGACTTTTAATTGTTAAAGAGGGCAATTATAATTTAAGCCACTTATTTTATAAGGAGCCGAGAGCTGCAGGTTCTGTACTTATACCTCGATTCTAAAGAGAATGGAAAATTTCTAACTATTATTTAGAAGCCCTAAGGGGATATCAGCTATAGCGGTTCTATTAATGACGCTAATTTCGAAAAAAATCCAAAAATATCCATCGATCCCAACAAGGAGATGATGAAAATGAGTTCCCCTTAATATCATATATATATATATATATATATATATATATATATATATATATATATATATATATATATATTTGTCTGTTAACACTCCAGCGGTCGAAATTTATTTTGATCGTTATCAAACTCATTATTTTATCGTTTTATGGGAAAAAAGAGATCAAGTTCGTTAATGGCAGGTAGCTTCGACAATTTCAAATATCTCCGTTACTATTAGCCTGGTGAAACAATTGTACTTAGCCATCCTTATTGAAACCTAGATTTCCTATAAATGTTTGCGCCATTTTCCTTGTCTTTAAGAATTGCCTCCCTCATTCACAGTGAACGAAATATAGAAAGACTTTTTTTAATCATTAAAATCTTCTTGTATTTCCTGTACCAAAATAGAACACGGAAATCGTTTTTCTCCGATAAAAATTTTTCTAATTTTATGTCAATTAAATTCTTTACAAATTATTGACTTTCATTTATACTAATATAATACATGCGTTAAAAGAATTAGGCCGAATTCTAAGACTATATAGTATAAAATTCACCAATTTAAATTTATTTTAGGCCGACATTTATGACAAATATTTGTTAGATTTATTTAATGATTAAATATTTTTGAAAGTATTCATGAAACCATATTTCATAAACGGAGTTCTTTAATTAATTTTTAAACAGAGATTATTTTTAATAGATTTATTACAGAGCGTTAAAGAGATTTCACTCTTGAAAATGAAACACTACTCGAAATATTTATAATATTTTTGGTACTTATCGGTTAATGGGAGGCCACTTATTTAAAGACGGTTACTAAATGGTAAATAAGGAAATAACAATTTAAAATAAAACTTTATCCATGAACTCATTATTTACAGATGAAACATTTACTGGTTCAAAACCTCTATCTTAGTCATTCTAGTTCTTTTTTTATCAGAAAACTGAGTGACGGTTTATTTTCACCATTTTGTGATGGTTTATTATTGCACCAGTTGGTTGCAGCTACCTTGATGTGGCAGAAGATGCCGGGGACGACCGCTTTATCTAGCTACTCTGCGACATCGTCCAGTTTTGGCAAAACTAATTTATAATTACATTTCAACACTCATTTTCTAATGAAAAAATAAACAGAATGACTAAGATAAACTAGTCAAGTATGAACAGCCTAAATCGATAGGAATAACAGTGAAGAGAGATGCGCGGTTTTGAACCGTAAACATATTGTATTAAATAATGAGTGGTGGCCTCCCGCTAATCATTTTGTCATGTATAAATTCTACAAGTGTTATTTTGAATAATATAGTGATTTTATTTTAATTGTGATTTGATAATGGTATTTAAATGAGAGACCTCCCGATAATAGATAAGTAGAGATGTATTTTGTTTTAATATTGTCGAGAATATGATAAATATCTTGAAATCTGCTAGCACAGAGTGTAGTGGACGATATTTTAGCAATATGAATTGCAGTTGCGAGAATGAATTCAATTATGTGGTGGATTTCTGCAGCTATTTCTCATGGAGCACGCGAAGCTGTGCTTGATTGAGCACCACTTAGCTCGAAGCACAATTAACCTAAAAACTACCAATTAGACAGGACAGGTCATAGATTGACATGTTGATGAGAAGGAGTTGGGGGGGGGCAGGCTTTGAGGGAGTGGGGGGGGGATCACTTGCAGAAATTACAGCAATTCGGAAATGTAATGGGACAATGGCAATTATGAACAATGCATTGGTCGAACCTTCACCAACTTTCATTAGGGAGCTAAAGCACAAAACTTTTTTAATAACTTACCAATACATTAACGAAAAAAATAACAATTATTAAAAAATTTTCAAATTCGATCCCAGACAGGCTTAGTAAATAAATTACAAATTCCTAATGTTCTATTAGAATAAAAATCGTCTCCTTAGGAAAAAACCTACCAACTAGGTGCGGCATAAACTAAGCACATTTCCTATGCCCTTAAATTATAATAAACATTATAAACTGGAAATAATATATATTGGACTTGAGAAGTAAAACTTCCAAGAGTTGAAATGGGGATTTACTAGAACCAGAAAAATCCGTCACGCAGGGGCTGCGTAAACTAAGCAGATTTCCCACGTGAAGTTATACAATAGAGAAATCTACATACTCGTAACATTTAACACCACCGTGAATATTATGTGAACAAATACACATTCACAACGGAAAATTTCTGAATTTTAGAGAAAGAATTTAGCCAACCTTTCGGAGCTCACTGATAGAAATATTTTTACCGAAAAGAAAAACAATTACTGAAATATATATCTCAATATGATAAATCAATTTTTTATAATAAATATTTACTATATTTAGTGCTGCAATTTATAATGAACCAGAATAATTTTCATCCCAATCGATCTAATTTTAGTAATAGAAAAAAAAAGTTTGACCGTGTAAGACAGAACGCATTTGTACATGTGTCATCTAGAAACGATTTTTGAACACAATATTTGGCATTTCAGCTTGAAATAAAAGGGTTAATGACATGCTGGCTTATTCATATCTTGCGATAACGAAGAAATATCTCGGTTTAACCTGGAGAGAGAGAAACAATGTACAGGTAATTGAATTTGCAATAAGATTGGATATGTACAAGGTTTCGACTCGACTATTAGTCACGGAGAAACTTCCAATTTGCGAAATTCTCCACATAACCCCCCCCCTCCCTCCCACTGGTCCGATTTCTGCCATTAACGAACTTGATCTTTATTTTTAAATAAACGATTCAATATAGAGTTTGGTATTGATCCAACAAAAATTATGTCGCTAGAGCGTTAACAGATATATATATGTGTGTGTGTGTGTGTGTGTGTGTGTGTAATTTTTATAATTTTGAGCGGACCTCATTGTCGTCATCTCCTATGTAGGATCAATGGACATTTGAGGAAATATTTCGAAATTGGCGTCATGAGTACAATCACAATAGCTGATTTTCCTTAAGGGAAATCTGCTAAATTGAGGGAGAATTTATTCCCCATATATATATATATATATATATATATATATATTATATTTTATTTTTTCAAACCTACCCCTGTTGACAGCTCATCTTTCTCAATAAATTACACTAACAATCGACACATCGTATATTGTGCCATGGCTTTGTTATTTTATTCTATTTTTTTTTATTCATCGGCTTTGGCGGCCCGACCCGGCCCTATTCATCAATCCCTAGGCGTGATGATGATGATGAAGGCCTGCCTGACCCCAACCATTACCAGAACACTGCTTCAAATGATGACAGCACTCTCTTTAGGGCCAACACATTAAAATGCAAATAACAGGTCACTATAAGTTATGCTCGTGGCGTGCACGCTCCCCCATCCATGGAACAAATACCGCTGAAAATGGGTACATTAAAAAGAAGCCTGCCAAGCAGGGGCTGCGTAAACTAAGCAGATTTCCCGCATGAAGTTTTACAATAGAGAAATGTCACGAGGGCCAAACAGTTACGGAAACGGCCGAACTAGCTTTTGACGGAAACCCACGACTAGGCCCGAAGTTAGCCGATCTCATTTTTGCGTTACGTGCACACACTTAATATAAATGCAAATATCTCGGTTAATATTCAAGATAGAGAATAATTGTATAGAACAATGTTAATAGTAAATTTAATTTTCAATAAGATTGCTTTTATTAAATTTCTCTATCCGACTTACAGTAACGGAGATATTTGGAATTTTCAAAAATCCCACCTCTAAACCCCCCCCCCCTCCAACTGGCCCGATATCAGCCATTAACAACCCTTAATCTGTCTTTTTACATAAAACGTTTAAATATCGAGTTTGGTAACGATCAAACAAAAATTGCGACCACGAGACAGATAACAGACATATATATATATATATATATATATATATATATATATATATATATATAATTTTGAACGGACCTCATTTTCGTCATCTACTGGGTAGGATCGATGGACATTTGAAGAATAATTTCGAAAATCGCGTCACGAGTACGACCACAATAGCTGATTTCTCTTAAGGGAAATCTGCTAAAAATCACTGATATATAATAAGACTAAATATACAGATATTTTACATAACATAATTAGCAACTTATATGGAGGCATACACAGTTGTTTATTACCCAGTCAATCTTTTATTTATGTTTATTTCTCTCAATGGATATAAGTTATTAATGATGCATTCAAAACTGTTTCATGAATCATTTAATATTCACGTATTATCAAAATATTAGACGTTAAATTGTAGGGATAAAATTTAATTACGTAAATGTGGAGTTGATAATATTTCTAATCATGCTGTTAAGGTAATTAAGCGGGGTAGGGAAACATGAATTTGAAATATTCCGTTATTAAAATGTTTGATTATTTAATATTTAAATGCTTGTGAAATTAATTTTCTATAATTGTTGTTCTGTGGATTTTTTTTCAAAGAATTCTAATATTAACCAGGCCATATACATTTTAGCAGATTTCCCTTAAGAGAAATCAGCTATTGAGGTCGTACTCATGACGTGATTATCGAAAAATTTCTTCAAATGTCCATCCACCTTACCTAGAAGATGACGAAAATGAGGTCAATTCAAAATTTTATATATATTTGTCTGTTGACGCTCTAGCGTTCACAATGTTTGATTTATCATTAGCAAATTCGATATTTAAACTTTTTATGTAATAAGAAAGATCAATTGTCATACCTCTCGGTGGAAACCGTCGTCATTGGCTGATGGTTGAGTACCGCTGGCAAGCGCTTTCGATGCGATGGCATCATCTTCAAGCCTGTTGATAGTGTACTCTATCAACAGGCTTGAAGATGATGCCATCGCATCGAAAGCGCTTGCCAGCGGTACTCAACCATCAGCCAATGACGACGGTTTCCACCGAGAGGTATGACAATAATATCATTTATATTGGCGGTTCTAACCCTTTATTTGAATTACAAGAAAGATCAAGTTCGTTAATGGCTGAAATCGGACAAGTGGGAGGGGGGGGGGTGTTAGAAGGGGAAAAATTTGAAAATTCGAAATATCTCCGTTACTATACGTCGGATCGAAAACGTGTATAGAATGAATCTTATTGAAAATTAAATTTACTATTATATACATTAATTCTCTATCTTGAATATTAACCGAGGAACATGCATTTTTCAGTTCATTTTACATAAACAATACTCTGTTATATAATAAACCACAATATTCGAAGCTTAAATACTAAATATTGTTTTCGAGAGACCTTTATAATACGAGATAGATGCAAATATGTTATTGTGACACCCCCCCCCCCTCTTAAATTCCTGGACTTCTAAAATTTTATTGATTGAGATAAAAATTATTCCGATTCATTATAAATTACAGTACTAGATATAGTAAATAGTTTTCAATAAATAGAATATGTTATATTCTTATATGCCTCCATTATTGTTTTTCTTTCCGTTGAGCCGTTGGCAGACCTGTTTTTTACATTTGAGACACTTCCCGCCGGCGGGGGAGAGATTTCTTATTTTCGTTTGTATTTATTGACTTAATATTCACGGTGGTGTTGTGTTAGCAGTATGTAGGTTTATTTATTATTAATCTTCACGTGTGAAATCAGCTTATTTTCCTGCGTGAAGGTCTTTTTCATTATCTATTGTATTTGTTCGCTACATACTCAGAGTAATGTTACCATTAAGTAGATTTACGAGACGGATTTTTCTGATCTTCGAATTTTTACTCCTCAAGCCCAGCTTATATTTTCTATTCAATGTTAGTTATAATCAGGAAAACAGGGATTAGAAGGTGAAATGAGATCACCTGTATGTCATTGGAGGACATTGGAAATGTGCTTAGTTTACTACTGCTTAGATGGATTTTTCTGGTTTTCAGCTACTAGTAAATCTCCACTTCAACTCTTTTTTTTACTTCTCAAGTCCAGTATATATTTTATTTCCAGTTAATAATGTTTATAATGGGAAATGTGCTTAGTTTACTACTGCTTAGATTGATTTTTCTGGTTTTCAGCTACTAGTAAATCTCCACTTCAACTCTTTTTTTTACTTCTCAAGTCCAGTATATATTTTATTTCCAGTTAATAATGTTTATTATAGTTTATAATGGGAAATGTGCTTAGTTTACTACTGCTTAGATGGATTTTTCTGGTTTTCAGCTACTAGTAAATCTCCACTTCAACTCTTTTTTTTACTTCTCAAGTCCAGTATATATTTTATTTCCAGTTAATAATGTTTATAATGGGAAATGTGCTTAGTTTACTACTGCTTAGATGGATTTTTCTGGTTTTCAGCTACTAGTAAATCTCCACTTCAACTCTTTTTTTTTACTTCTCAAGTCCAGTATATATTTTATTTCCAGTTAATAATGTTTATAATGGGAAATGTGCTTAGTTTACTACTGCTTAGATGGATTTTTCTGGTTTTCAGCTACTAGTAAATCACCACTTCAACTCTTGGAATTTTTACTTCTCAAGTCCACTATATATTTTATTTCCAGTTAATAATGTTTATTATAGTTTATAATGGGAAATGTGCTTAGTTTACTACTGCTTAGATGGATTTTTCTGGTTTTCAGCTACAAGTAAATCTCCACTTCAACTCTTTTTTTTACTTCTCAAGTCCAGTATATATTTTATTTCCAGTTAATAATGTTTATAATGGGAAATGTGCTTAGTTTACTTCTGCTTAGATGGATTTTTCTGGTTTTCAGCTACTAGTAAATCACCACTTCAACTCTGGGAATTTTTACTTCTCAAGTCCACTATATATTTTATTTCCAGTTTATAATGTTTATTATAGTTTATAATGGGGAATGTGCTTAGTTTTTACTACTGCATAGATTGATTTTTCTGGTTTTCAGCTTATATTAAATCACCACTTCAACTCTTTTTTTTTACTTCTCAAGTCCAGTATATATTTTATTTCCAGTTAATAATGTTTATAATGGGAAATGTGCTTAGTTTACTACTGCTTAGATGGATTTTTCTGGTTTTCAGCTACTAGTAAATCTCCACTTCAACTCTTTTTTTTACTTCTCAAGTCCAGTATATATTTTATTTCCAGTTAATAATGTTTATTATAATGGGAAAATGTGCTTAGTTTACTACTGCTTAGATGGATTTTTCTGGTTTTCAGCTACTAGTAAATCTCCACTTCAACTCTTTTTTTTACTTCTCAAGTCCAGTATATATTTTATTTCCAGTTAATAATGTTTATAATGGGAAATGTGCTTAGTTTACTACTGCTTAGATGGATTTTTCTGGTTTTCAGCTACTAGTAAATCACCACTTCAACTCTTGGAATTTTTACTTCTCAAGTCCACTATATATTTTATTTCCAGTTAATAATGTTTATTATAGTTTATAATGGGAAATGTGCTTAGTTTACTACTGCTTAGATGGATTTTTCTGGTTTTCAGCTACAAGTAAATCTCCACTTCAACTCTTTTTTTTACTTCTCAAGTCCAGTATATATTTTTATTTCCAGTTAATAATGTTTATAATGGGAAATGTGCTTAGTTTACTTCTGCTTAGATGGATTTTTCTGGTTTTCAGCTACTAGTAAATCACCACTTCAACTCTGGGAATTTTTACTTCTCAAGTCCACTATATATTTTATTTCCAGTTTATAATGTTTATTATAGTTTATAATGGGGAATGTGCTTAGTTTACTACTGCTTAGATGGATTTTTCTGGTTTTCAGCTACTAGTAAATCACCACTTCAACTCTTTTTTTTTACTTCTCAAGTCCAGTATATATTTTATTTCCAGTTAATAATGTTTATAATGGGAAATGTGCTTAGTTTACTACTGCTTAGATGGATTTTTCTGGTTTTCAGCTACTAGTTAAATCTCCACTTCAACTCTTTTTTTTTTACTTCTCAAGTCCAGTATATATTTTATTTTCAGTTTAATAATGTTTTATAATGGGAAATGTTCTTAGTTTACTACTGCTTAGATGGATTTTTCTGGTTTTCAGCTACTAGTAAATCTACACTTCAACACGTTTTTTTACAAATAAATTCAACTATATATTTTATTTCAAGTTAATAATGTTTATAATTGGAAAATGTGCTTAGTTTTACTACTGCTTAGATGGATTTTTTCTGGTTTTCAGCTACTAGTAAATCTCCACTTCAACTCTTTTTTTTACTTCTCAAGTCCAGTATATATTTTTATTTCCAGTTAATAATGTTTATAATGGGAAATGTGCTTAGTTTTACTACTGCTTAGATGGATTTTTCTGGTTTTCAGCTACTAGTAAATCTCCACTTCAACTCTTTTTTTTACTTCTCAAGTCCAAGTATATATTTTATTTCCAGTTAATAATGTTTATAATGGGAAATGTGCTTAGTTTACTACTGCTTAGAGGGATTTTTCTTGTTTTCAGCGACTAGTAAATCTCCACTTCAACTCTTGGAATTTTTACTTCTCAAGTCCACTATATATTTTATTTCCAGTTAATAATGTTTATTATAGTTTATAATGGGAAATGTGCTTAGTTTACTACTGCTTAGATGGATTTTTCTGGTTTTCAGCTACTAGTAAATCTCCACTTCAACTCTTTTTTTTTACTTCTCAAGTCCAGTATATATTTTATTTCCAGTTAATAATGTTTATAATGGGAAATGTGCTTAGTTTACTACTGCTTAGATGGATTTTTCTGGTTTTCAGCTACTAGTAAATCACCACTTCAACTCTTGGAATTTTTACTTCTCAAGTCCACTATATATTTTATTTCCAGTTAATAATGTTTATTATAGTTTATAATGGGAAATGTGCTTAGTTTACTACTGCTTAGATGGATTTTTCTGGTTTTCAGCTACAAGTAAATCTCCACTTCAACTCTTTTTTTTACTTCTCAAGTCCAGTATATATTTTATTTCCAGTTAATAATGTTTATAATGGGAAATGTGCTTAGTTTACTACTGCTTAGATGGATTTTTCTGGTTTTCAGCTACTAGTAAATCACCACTTCAACTCTTGGAATTTTTACTTCTCAAGTCCACTATATATTTTATTTCCAGTTTATAATGTTTATTATAGTTTATAATGGGGAATGTGCTTAGTTTACTACTGCTTAGATGGATTTTTCTGGTTTTCAAGCTACTAGTAAAATCACCACTTCCACTCTTTTTTTTTACTTCTCAAGTCCAGTATATATTTTATTTCCAGTTAATAATGTTTATAATGGGAAATGTGCTTAGTTTACTACTGCTTAGATGGATTTTTCTGGTTTTCAGCTACTAGTAAATCTCCACTTCAACTCTTTTTTTTACTTCTCAAGTCCAGTATATATTTTATTTCCAGTTAATAATGTTTATAATGGGAAATGTGCTTAGTTTACTACTGCTTAGATGGATTTTTTCTGGTTTTCAGCTACTAGTAAATCTCCACTTCAACTCTTTTTTTTACTTCTCAAGTCCAGTATATATTTTATTTCCAGTTAATAATGTTTATAATGGGAAATGTGCTTAGTTTACTACTGCTTAGATGGATTTTTCTGGTTTTCAGCTACTAGTAAATCACCACTTCAACTCTTTTTTTTTACTTCTCAAGTCCAGTATATATTTTATTTCCAGTTAATAATGTTTATAATGGGAAATGTGCTTAGTTTACTACTGCTTAGATGGATTTTTCTGGTTTTCAGCTACTAGTAAATCACCACTTCAACTCTTGGAATTTTTACTTCTCAAGTCCACTATATATTTTATTTCCAGTTTATAATGTTTATTATAGTTTATAATGGGGAATGTGCTTAGTTTACTACTGCTTAGATGGATTTTTCTGGTTTTCAGCTACTAGTAAATCACCTCTTCAACTCTTTTTTTTTACTTGTACAGGCCCGTATATATTTTATTTCCAGTTAATAATGTTTATAATGGGAAATGTGCTTAGTTTACTACTGCTTAGATGGATTTTTCTGGTTTTCAGCTACTAGTAAATCTCCACTTCAACTCTTTTTTTTACTTCTCAAGTCCAGTATATATTTTATTTCCAGTTAATAATGTTTATAATGGGAAATGTGCTTAGTTTACTACTGCTTAGATGGATTTTTCTGGTTTTCAGCTACTAGTAAATCTCCACTTCAACTCTTTTTTTTACTTCTCAAGTCCAGTATATATTTTATTTCCAGTTAATAATGTTTATAATGGGAAATGTGCTTAGTTTACTACTGCTTAGAAGGATTTTTTCTGGTTTCAGCTACTAGTAAATCTCCCCTTCAACTCTTGGAATTTTTACTTCTCAAGTCCACTATATATTTTATTTCCAGTTAATAATGTTTATTATAGTTTATAATGGGAAATGTGCTTAGTTTACTACTGCTTAGATGGATTTTTCTGGTTTTCAGCTACTAGTAAATCTCCACTTCAACTCTTTTTTTTACTTCTCAAGTCCAGTATATATTTTATTTCCAGTTAATAATGTTTATTATAGTTTATAATGGGAAATGTGCTTAGTTTACTACTGCTTAGATGGATTTTTCTGGTTTTCAGCTACTAGTAAATCTCCACTTCAACTCTTTTTTTTACTTCTCAAGTCCAGTATATATTTTATTTCCAGTTAATAATGTTTATAATGGGAAATGTGCTTAGTTTACTACTGCTTAGATGGATTTTTCTGGTTTTCAGCTACTAGTAAATCTCCACTTCAACTCTTTTTTTTACTTCTCAAGTCCAGTATATATTTTATTTCCAGTTAATAATGTTTATAATGGGAAATGTGCTTAGTTTACTACTGCTTAGATGGATTTTTCTGGTTTTCAGCTACTAGTAAATCACCACTTCAACTCTTGGAATTTTTACTTCTCAAGTCCACTATATATTTTATTTCCAGTTAATAATGTTTATTATAGTTTATAATGGGAAATGTGCTTCGTTTACTACTGCTTAGATGGATTTTTCTGGTTTTCAGCTACAAGTAAATCTCCACTTCAACTCTTTTTTTTACTTCTCAAGTCCAGTATATATTTTATTTCCAGTTAATAATGTTTATAATGGGAAATGTGCTTAGTTTACTACTGCTTAGATGTATTTTTCTGGTTTTCAGCTACTAGTAAATCACCACTTCAACTCTTGGAATTTTTACTTCTCAAGTCCACTATATATTTTATTTCCAGTTTATAATGTTTATTATAGTTTATAATGGGGAATGTGCTTAGTTTACTACTGCTTAGATGGATTTTTCTGGTTTTCAGCTACTAGTAAATCACCACTTCAACTCTTTTTTTTTACTTCTCAAGTCCAGTATATATTTTATTTCCAGTTAATAATGTTTATAATGGGAAATGTGCTTAGTTTACTACTGCTTAGAGTGATTTTTATGGTTTTCAGCTACTAGTAAATCTCCACTTCAACTCTTTTTTTTACTTCTCAAGTCCAGTATATATTTTATTTCCAGTTAATAATGTTTATAATGGGAAATGTGCTTAGTTTACTACTGCTTAGATGGATTTTTCTGGTTTTCAGCTACTAGTAAATCTCCACTTCAACTCTTTTTTTTACTTCTCAAGTCCAGTATATATTTTATTTCCAGTTAATAATGTTTATAATGGGAAATTTGCTTAGTTTACAACTGCTTAGATGGATTTTTTCTGGTTTTCAGCTACTAGTAAATCTCCACTTCAACTCTTTTTTTTTACTTCTCAAGTCCAGTATATATTTTATTTCCAGTTAATAATGTTTATAATGGGAAATGTGCTTAGTTTACTACTGCTTAGATGGATTTTTCTGGTTTTCAGCTACTAGTAAATCTCCACTTCAACTCTTTTTTTTACTTCTCAAGTCCAGTATATATTTTATTTCAAGTTAATAATGTTTATAATTGTAAATGTGCTTATTTTACTACTGCTTAGATGGAATTATCTGGTTTTTCAGCTACTAGTAAATCACCACTTCAACTCTTGGAATTTTTACTTCTCAAGTCCACTATATATTTTATTTCCAGTTAATAATGTTTATTATAGTTTATAATGGGAAATGTGCTTAGTTTACTACTGCTTAGATGGATTTTTCTGGTTTTCAGCTACTAGTAAATCTCCACTTCAACTCTTTTTTTTACTTCTCAAGTCCAGTATATATTTTATTTCCAGTTAATAATGTTTATAATGGGAAATGTGCTTAGTTTACTACTGCTTAGATGGATTTTTCTGGTTTTCAGCTACTAGTAAATCACCACTTCAACTCTTGGAATTTTTACTTCTCAAGTCCACTATATATTTTATTTCCAGTTAATAATGTTTATTATAGTTTATAATGGGAAATGTGCTTAGTTTACTACTGCTTAGATGGATTTTTCTGGTTTTCAGCTACAAGTAAATCTCCACTTCAACTCTTTTTTTTACTTCTCAAGTCCAGTATATATTTTATTTCCAGTTAATAATGTTTATAATGGGAAAATGTGCTTAGTTTTACTACTGCTTAGATGGATTTTTCTGGTTTTCAGCTACTAGTAAATCACCACTTCAACTCTTGGAATTTTACTTCTCAAGTCCACTATATATTTTATTTCCAGTTTATAATGTTTATTATAGTTTATAATGGGGAATGTGCTTAGTTTACTATGCTTAGATGGATTTTTCTGGTTTTCAGCTACTAGTAAATCACCACTTCAAACTCTTTTTTTTTACTTCTCTAGTAGAGTATATATTTTATTTCTAGTTAATAATGTTTATAATGGGAAATGTGCTTAGTTTACTACTGCTTAGATGGATTTTTCTGGTTTTCAGCTACTAGTAAATCTCCACTTCAACTCTTTTTTTTACTTCTCAAGTCCAGTATATATTTTATTTCCAGTTAATAATGTTTATAATGGGAAATGTGCTTAGTTTACTACTGCTTAGATGGATTTTTCTGGTTTTCAGCTACTAGTAAATCTCCACTTCAAATCTTTTTTTTACTTCTCAAAGTCCAGTATATATTTTATTTCCAGTTAATAATGTTTATAATGGGAAATGTGCTTAGTTTACTACTGCTTAGATTGGATTTTTCTGGTCTTCAGCTACTAGTAAATCTCCACTTCAACTCTTGGAATTTTTACTTCTCAAGTCCAGTATATATTTTATTTCCAGTTAATAATGTTTATAATGGGAAATGTGCTTAGTTTACTACTGCTTAGACGGATTTTTCTTGTTTTCAGCTACTAGTAAATCTCCACTTCAACTCTTGGAATTTTTACTTCTCAAGTCCACTATATATTTTATTTCCAGTTTATAATGTATACTATAATTTAAGGGCATAGGAAATGTGCTTAGTTTACTACTGCTTAGACGGATTTTTCTTGTTTTCAGCTACTAGTAAATCTCCACTTCAACTCTTGGAATTTTTACTTCTCAAGTCCACTATATATTTTATTTCCAGTTTATAATGTTTATTATAGTTTATAATGGGGAATGTGCTTAGTTTACTACTGCTTAGATGGATTTTTCTGGTTTTCAGCTACTAGTAAATCACCACTTCAACTCTTGGAATTTTTACTTCTCAAGTCCAGTATATATTTTATTTCCAGTTAATAATGTTTATAATGGGAAATGTGCTTAGTTTACTACTGCTTAGATGGATTTTTCTGGTTTTCAGCTACTAGTAAATCTCCACTTCAACTCTTTTTTTTACTTCTCAAGTCAAGTATATATTTATTTCCAGTTAATAATGTTTATAATGGGAAATGTGCTTAGTTTAACTACTGCTTAGATGGATTTTTCTGGTTTTCAGCTACTAGTAAATCACACTTCAACTCTTGGAATTTTTACTTCTCAAGTCCACTATATATTTTATTTCCAGTTAATAATGTTTATTATAGTTTATAATGGGAAATGTGCTTAGTTTACTACTGCTTAGATGGATTTTTCTGGTTTTCAGCTACAAGTAAATCTCCACTTCAACTCTTTTTTTTACTTCTCAAGTCCAGTATATATTTTATTTCCAGTTAATAATGTTTATAATGGGAAATGTGCTTAGTTTACTACTGCTTAGATGGATTTTTCTGGTTTTCAGCTACTAGTAAATCACCACTTCACCTCTTGGAATTTGTCCTTCTCAAGTCCACTATATATTTTATTTCCAGTTTATAATGTTTATTATAGTTTATAATGGGGAATGTGCTTAGTTTACTACTGCTTAGATGGATTTTTTCTGGTTTTCAGCTACTAGTAAATCACCACTTCAACTCTTTTTTTTTACTTCTCAAGTCCAGTATATATTTTATTTCCAGTTTAATAATGTTTATAATGGGAAATGTGATTAGTTTACTACTGCTTAGATGGATTTTTCTGGTTTTCAGCTACTAGTAAATCTCCACTTCAACTCTTTTTTTTACTTCTCAAGTCCAGTATATATTTTATTTCAAGTTAATAATGTTTATAATGGGAA
The DNA here is from genome assembly GCA_019009955.1 of Riptortus pedestris. NCBI lineage: Eukaryota > Metazoa > Arthropoda > Insecta > Hemiptera > Alydidae > Riptortus > Riptortus pedestris. The sequence continues at coordinate 5,685,423 of CM032231.1, read as the reverse complement.
ATGTGCTTATTTACTACTGCTTAGATGGATTTTCTGGTTTTCAGCTACTAGTAAATCTCCACTTCAACTCTTTTTTTTACTTCTCAAGTCCAGTATATATTTTGTTTTCCAGTTAATAATGTTTATAATGGGAAATGTGCTTAGTTTTTACTACTGCTTAGATGGATTTTTCCTGGTTTTCAGCTACTAGTAAATCTCCACTTCTACTCTTTTTTTTACTTATCAAGTCCAGTATATATTTTATTTACAGTTATTATTGTTTATAATGGGAAATGTGCTTAGTTTACTACTGCTTAGATGGATTTTTCTGGTTTTCAGCTACTAGTAAATCTCCACTTCAACTCTTTTATTTTACTTCTCAAGTCCAGTATATATTTTATTTCAAGTTAATAATGTTTATAATGGGAAATGTGCTTAGTTTACTACTGCTTAGATGGATTTTTTCTGGTTTTCAGCTACTAGTAAATCACCACTTCAACTCTTGGAATTTTTACTTCTCAAGTCCACTATATATTTTATTTCCAGTTAATAATGTTTATTATAGTTTATAATTGGGAAATGTGCTTAGTTTACTACTGCTTAGATGGATTTTTCTGGTTTTCAGCTACAAGTAAATCTCCACTTCAACTCTTTTTTTTTACTTCTCAAGTCCAGTATATATTTTATTTCCAGTTAATAATGTTTATAATGGGAAATGTGCTTAGTTTACTACTGCTTAGATGGATTTTTTCTGGTTTTCAGCTACTAGTAAATCACCACTTCAACTCTTGAGAATTTTTACTTCTCAAGTCCAGTATATATTTTATTTCCAGTTAATAATGTTTATAATGGGGAATGTGCTTAGTTTACTACTGCTTAGATGGATTTTTCTGGTTTTCAGCTACTAGTAAATCACCACTTCAACTCTTGGAATTTTTACTTCTCAAGTCCACTATATATTTTATTTCCAGTTAATAATGTTTATTATAGTTTATAATGGGAAATGTGCTTAGTTTACTACTGCTTAGATGGATTTTTCTGGTTTTCAGCTACAAGTAAATCTCCACTTCAACTCTTTTTTTTACTTCTCAAGTCCAGTATATATTTTATTTCCAGTTAATAATGTTTATAATGGGAAATGTGCTTAGTTTACTACTGCTTAGATGGATTTTTCTGGTTTTCAGCTACTAGTAAATCACCACTTCAACTCTTGGAATTTTTACTTCTCAAGTCCAGTATATATTTTATTTCCAGTTAATAATGTTTATAATGGGGAATGTGCTTAGTTTACTACTGCTTAGATGGATTTTTCTGGTTTTCAGCTACTAGTAAATCACCACTTCAACTCTTTTTTTTTACTTCTCAAGTCCAGTATATATTTTATTTCCAGTTAATAATGTTTATAATGGGAAATGTGCTTAGTTTACTACTGCTTAGATGGATTTTTCTTGTTTTCAGCTACTAGTAATTCTCCACTTCAACTCTTGGAATTTTTACTTCTCAGTCCAGTATATATTTTATTTCCAGTTAATAATGTTTATAATGGGAAATGTGCTTAGTTTACTACTGCTTAGATGGATTTTTCTGGTTTTCAGCTACTAGTAAATCTCCACTTCAACTCTTTTTTTTACTTCTCAAGTCCAGTATATATTTTATTTCCAGTTAATAATGTTTATAATGGGAAATGTGCTTAGTTTACTACTGCTTAGATGGATTTTTCTGGTTTTCAGCTACTAGTAAATCTCCACTTCAACTCTTTTTTTTTACTTCTCAAGTCCAGTATATATTTTATTTCCAGTTAATAATGTTTATAATGGGAAATGTGCTTAGTTTACTACTGCTTAGACGGATTTTTCTGGTTTTCAGCTACTAGTAAATCACCACTTCAACTCTTGGAATTTTTACTTCTCAAGTCCACTATATATTTTATTTCCAGTTAATAATGTTTATTATAGTTTATAATGGGAAATGTGCTTAGTTTACTACTGCTTAGATGGATTTTTCTGGTTTTCAGCTACTAGTAAATCACCACTTCAACTCTTTTTTTTTACTTCTCAAGTCCAGTATATATTTTATTTCCAGTTAATAATGTTTATAATGGGAAATGTGCTTAGTTTACTACTGCTTAGATGGATTTTTCTGGTTTTCAGCTACTAGTAAATCTCCACTTCAACCCCTTTTTTTTACTTCTCAAGTCCAGTATATATTTTATTTACAGTTTATAATGTTTACTATAATTTAAGGGCATAGGAAATGTGCTTAGTTCACGCAGCTTCCAGCTGGCAGACTTTTTCCTAAGCAGATGATTTTTTTTTCTAATAGAACAGTAGAAATTTGTAATTTTTTTACTAAGCCTGTCTTGGATCGAATTAGAATATTGTTTAAAATTGTTATTTTTTCGTTAATTTATTGGTAAGTTATTAAAAAAATTTTGTGCTATAGCTTTATAATGAAAGTTGGTGAAGGTTCGACCAATGCATTGTTCATAATTGCCATTGTCCCATTACATTTCCGAATTGCTGTAATTTCTGCAAGTGATCCCCCCCCCACTCCCTCAAAGCCTGCCCCCCCCCACTCCTTCTCATCAACATGTCAATCTATGACCTGTCCTGTCTAATTGGTAGTTTTTAGGTTAATTGTGCTTCGAGCTAAGTGGTGCTCAATCAAGCACAGCTTCGCGTGCTCCATGAGAAATAGCTCCTGAAATCCAACACATAATTGAATTAATTCTCGCAACTGCAATTCATATTGCTAAAATATCGTCCACTACACTCTGAGATAGCAGATTTCAAAATATTTATAACATTCTCGACAATATTAAAACAAAATACTCACTACTTATCTATTATCGGGTGGTCTCCCATTTAAATACCATTATCAAATCATAATTAAAAGAAAATCACTATATTATTCAAAATTTCCGCACATCGCTATTCACTGTTATTCCTATCGATTTAGGCTGTTCAAACTTGACTAGTTTATCTTAGTCATTCTGTTTATTTTTTCATTAGAAAATGAGTGTTGAAATGTAATTATAAATTAGAGTTTTGCCAAAACTGGATGATGCCGCAGAGTAGCTACATAAAGCGGTCGTCCCCGGCCTTCGTCTGCCACATCAACTCTGCAAGGTAGCTGCAACCAACTGGTGCAATAATAAACCATCAACCAGTGGTGGTAATAAATTATCACTCATTTTTATGATAAAAAAAGAACTAGAATGACTAAGATAGCGGTTTTGAACCAGTAAATGTTTCATCTGTAAATAATGAGTTCATGTATAAAGTTTTATTTTAAATTGTTATTTCCTTATTTACCATTTAGTAACCGTCTTTAAATAAGTGGCCTCTCATTAACCATAAGTACCAAAAATATTATAAATATTTCGAGTAGTGTTTCATTTTCAAGAGTGAAATCTCTTTAACGCTCTGTACTAAATCGATTAAAAATAATCTTTGTTTAAAAATTAATTAATGAACTTCGTTTATGAAATATGGTTTCATGAATACTTTCCAAAATATTTAATTATTAAATAAATCTAACAAATATTTGTCATAAATGTCGGCCTAAAATAAATTTAAATTGGTGAATTTTATACTATATATTCTTAGAATTTGGCCTAATTTTTTTAAGGAATGTATTATATTAGTATAAATGAAAGTCAATAATTTGTAAAGAATTTAATTGACATAAAATTAGAAAATTGTTTATCGGAGAAAAACTATTTACGTATACTATTTTGGTACAGGAAATACAAGAAGATTTTAATGATTAAAAAATGTCTTTCTATATTTCATTCACTGTGAATGAGGGAGGCAATTCTTAAAGACAAGAAATATGGCGCAAACAAGAGAATTGAAACTGAAGAGTCATTATAGCATTTCTATTGACAAAAAAATGTCCGTGTCGCAGGGCCTGCGTAAACTAACCAGGTTTCTCACGGGGTCCTACAGGATACATAAAATCTTAATTGATAACGTCATTCTACCTCAATGTTTGTATGCATTTTACATAATAAAGATATGTTGGAAAAAGTATTTGATATATAATATTACAATAAAGTGGTTCATGATATAACAGCTTATTGTTCATATGACATTAATAGAAGTGGGTATTTACTTATTGATCAATATTAAAAAATACAAATATCTCCGTTAATATTCATCATGGAGAAAATATGTACATAACAACATTTATAGGTAATCAAGGTTTCAAAAAGGTTGGCTAAGTACAATTGTTTCACCAGGCTTATAGTAACGGAGATATTTGAAATTGTCGAAGCTACCCCTAAGTCTTCTTCTCCACCGATCTCTGCCATTAACGAATTTGATCATTCTTTTTCCATAAAACGATTAAATAATGAGTTTGCTATTCACTGTTATTGCTATCGCTTTAGGCATTTCGGTCTTTTTTTTCCTCTACTGGAATATCAACCGAGCAGTTTTGTAATTTTATTTTTGTCTTCTGTGAATTCTCTGTCAGCTTTTCTTACAATCACCAGCTCTCCCTCTGAATATATTATAAGAATACCACATAGCCATTGAGCTGCTATCATGTGTTTGAAACGTGTTATACTGATTTAGATAAGTAGATTATGAAAGAGACGTTCCAATAAAGACCATTGAAAGCTTTTTTTAATTATAATACCTTCATAAAGGAAAATTCTTCAATTAATTATACTAAAAGGCTGGATTCCTGTAATAATTAATTTCAACAGAGACACTCTAATGAAAAGTAATTTATTTTATTTATTAAAACTATATATATTTTTTTTATTCTTAAGTACTGATGAACAGCAGTACCATTTTCTCTTGTAACACTGAATTGCATTAAGTAATAACCAAAGTACATATAGTGTTCTGTCTTTAACAAGAGTAAAAAAATACGATTTAATACCATTAAACCACTACCGTCCAGCGTATTGATCCTTATCAATCGGTCCCTCTACCGTCCAGCATATTGATCCTTATCAATCGGTCCCTCTGCCGTCCAGCATATTGATCCTTATCAATCGGTCCCTCTACCGTCCAGCATATTGATCCTTATCAATCGGTCCCTCTACCGTCCAGCATATTGATCCTTATCAATCGGTCCCTCTACCGTCCAGCATATTGATCCTTATCAATCGGTCCCTCTACCGTCCAGCATATTGATCCTTATCAATCGGTCCCTCTACCGTCCAGCATATTGATCCTTATCAATCGGTCCCTCTACCGTCCAGCATATTGATCCTTATCAATCGGTCCCTCTACCGTCCAGCATATTGATCCTTATCAATCGGTCCCTCTACCGTCCAGCATATTGATCCTTATCAATCGGTCCCTCTACCGTCCAGCATATTGATCCTTATCAATCGGTCCCTCTACCGTCCAGCATATTGATCCTTATCAATCGGTCCCTCTACCGTCCAGCATATTGATCCTTATCAATCGGTCCCTCTGCCGTCCAGCATATTGATCCTTATCAATCGGTCCCTCTGCCGTCCAGCATATTGATCCTTATCAATCGGTCCCTCTACCGTCCAGCATATTGATCCTTATCAATCGGTCCCTCTACCGTCCAGCATATTGATCCTTATCAATCGGTCCCTCTACCGTCCAGCATATTGATCCTTATCAATCGGTCCCTCTACCGTCCAGCATATTGATCCTTATCAATCGGTCCCTCTACCGTCCAGCATATTGATCCTTATCAATCGGTCCCTCTACCGTCCAGCATATTGATCCTTATCAATCGGTCCCTCTACCGTCCAGCATATTGATCCTTATCAATCGGTCCCTCTACCGTCCAGCATATTGATCCTTATCAATCGGTCCCTCTACCGTCCAGCATATTGATCCTTATCAATCGGTCCCTCTACCGTCCAGCATATTGATCCTTATCAATCGGTCCCTCTACCGTCCAGCATATTGATCCTTATCAATCGGTCCCTCTACCGTCCAGCATATTGATCCTTATCAATCGGTCCCTCTACCGTCCAGCATATTGATCCTTATCAATCGGTCCCTCTACCGTCCAGCATATTGATCCTTATCAATCGGTCCCTCTACCGTCCAGCATATTGATCCTTATCAATCGGTCCCTCTACCGTCCAGCATATTGATCCTTATCAATCGGTCCCTCTACCATTCAGCATATTGATCCTTATCAATCGGTCCCTCTACCGTCCAGCATATTGATCCTTATCAATCGGTCCCTCTACCGTCCAGCATATTGATCCTTATCAATCGGTCCCTCTACCGTCCAGCATATTGATCCTTATCAATCGGTCCCTCTACCGTCCAGCATATTGATCCTTATCAATCGGTCCCTCTACCGTCCAGCATATTGATCCTTATCAATCGGTCCCTCTACCGTCCAGCATATTGATCCTTATCAATCGGTCCCTCTACCGTCCAGCATATTGATCCTTATCAATCGGTCCCTCTACCGTCCAGCATATTGATCCTTATCAATCGGTCCCTCTACCGTCCAGCATATTGATCCTTATCAATCGGTCCCTCTACCGTCCAGCATATTGATCCTTATCAATCGGTCCCTCTACCGTCCAGCATATTGATCCTTATCAATCGGTCCCTCTACCGTCCAGCATATTGATCCTTATCAATCGGTCCCTCTACCGTCCAGCATATTGATCCTTATCAATCGGTCCCTCTACCGTCCAGCATATTGATCCTTATCAATCGGTCCCTCTACCGTCCAGCATATTGATCCTTATCAATCGGTCCCTCTACCGTCCAGCATATTGATCCTTATCAATCGGTCCCTCTACCGTCCAGCATATTGATCCTTATCAATCGGTCCCTCTACCGTCCAGCATATTGAATATGGAAATCTCCTTAGTTAACGCAGCCTCTGCCTGACGGACATTTCGGATTTTACTAGGCAAGTGGAAAACAGTTTTCAAAAATCGTTATATAATTATCACTTTAATCGCCTAACAATATATATGTATTTCACCTGAATTTCTACAGAACTAGTAACTGGACTGAGGTGTTGGCTTGAGAACTGAACAGTTTTCCACTCTTTAGTCGGACTGAACTCAATTAACTAATGGCGATATAATTATTGGAGTTATATTGTAAGTTGGTACAGGATGTGTAATAGGACGGGACGGGGTGTAGTCGTCATGGAAGGGGCTTATCGCCGTAGCTCGCGGCCATCTACATATGACTAAAGTTCAGTCATTAAAGTTTGAAGCTGGTCCAGCCATTATTGGACTTGCGAATGTTTGTTTTTGGACTACTTCCCTAACTGAGTGGCCGCCACTAAACTACCCTTAACTATAACCAATAAATTATATATTACTACCAATAGACACACTCCCCACAAATTATCTACGTTATACTAAGACCTATCCCCCCACTCATTTTCAGAATATGATATATTTGGTTAATAGAGCATATGAAAATACTTCAAAAGCTATAGGTATTGATTACCCAAGAGTAATTCCAAAGTATACAAAATGTGATCTTATAGTCTTTAGGGGATAACGTATTGTGCCAATAATTAAAATTGAGATCAAATGACTACCTACACATAATTGATCTCTGTCTCTCTCTCTCTCTCTCTCTCTCTCTCTCTCTCTCTCTCTCTCTCTCTCTCTCTCTCTCTCTCTCTCTCTCTCTCTCTCTCTCTCTCTCTCTCTCTCTCTCTCTCTCTCTCTCTCTCTCTCTCTCTCTCTCTTTCTCCACCCCTAACCACCCCTTAAAGACTTTTTGGGATTCTTGAAGTAAACGTTTGGCGGCTTTAAAAATATTCAAAACTAACACACCTGAATATTGGTTTAGGTTCTTGATGAATAATAATAATTATTTGAGATTTGATTGTAAACGGTCTAAGGAAGAAAAAAGACAATGTAAAATTTCGTACCCATTTTAGAAATAAGGTAATGATATTTAAATAAGTTTAATGCAATTATTGTGTAGTAATTCAAAATTAAATGTTAAAGAAAAGCTATAATATATTTAGCTTGAAACTGTCTTACGTAATATTTCCTTTTCCTTACTAATTGTAGGATACAAAAGTCACTAATATCAATCCCGGGTTAACCAAACACAATCAAGTCCTTGCAGTACTCACCAAGGGATACGCCCTTATCTAAACCCGCTAAACACATTTGTGATGCGGGCTCGGCTTAACGATTCACCAAAAATATAACATTTTCTAAAATGGAATCTTATGGATGGAATGCATGTACGTGTACGAATTAGGCCGAAATCAATCGCCGGTGGATTTCATTCACAATTTACTAATCCAGAGATTTTCGGCATCCATTTTTCAGGAATAGGTTTAAAATGATTTCCTGGTGATTTTTTTGCTGTCAAAATGAATGAACCACTATTATTTAGGATGCCATTTAAAACCGTAATCGACCCACAGGAGGCCGTTTATGTATGTAAAACAATTTATAATTAATTATAAAATAAATATAATTATATCTAAAGGTCTATAATAGCCAATAGTTGTTTTTTTTTGTATTTGTAACTTGTATGTAGTTGTGCATGTTTAAGGTCCTTGGCATTGAGGTGATAAATGTGCATTTCCCAACATCACAAAGTACTTTCTGAAACCACGCAACTTTTCAAAACGTACCACCCAGACTGGTGGAATGTATTAGGAAGTCAGTTGTAATTCATCAGATGGATCCATAAGAAGAGCCACAGTCCTATATTGATGCAATGCAAAGAAAATAAAATAAAGGTGTAATTATTGACCCTAAAGTCAGATTAAAAACAAGCAGAAAAAGGAAATTTAGAAAATAATAAGCATTCAGACCCCATACAGTCCATTTTTTAAAGATAAATATAGAAAAGTGGAGTGTGAAAGGTCTAGTATTTGGATCCAGAGGAATTATAAGCATATCAACAGCAAATTATCTTGAATATGTTGGTATAAAGAAAGAAGTAATAAGGTAGATGTCTAAGAGTATCTATTAGAATAGTAAACTTCCATTTATGCTAGAATAAAGTTTAAATGCTAAGTTTAACTTACGCTGCTCCCTTATTATTATACCTAAAAATTATATTTTATTTTAATAAAATATTAATCAAAATTAGTAAAAGTACCTTAATAAGGCAGGTTACGAGGCTGACCTAATCTTTATATATATATATATATATATATATATATATATATATATATATATATATATATATATATATATATAAAATTGTAACCTCTGTCTGTACATTGATTTTTTTCGCGAAATTTCACGATAACTTTTCGTTTCACATGTCATAGACACCATAACTGCATTTTGTTTCTTTCGTGTCTGTTTGTTTGTTTGTTTGTTTGTTACCTTTTCACGCATAAACGGCTGAACCGAATTTTATGAAACTTGGTATATATATTACTACTAACCCAACTTAGACTTTAGGCTATATTAATATTCTCTGAGACGAACAGGAGGGGGGGGGGTTATAAAGGAGGCCTGAAGTTAAAAATAGCGATATTTCGTTTCCTATTGCTTTTTCAGCAAATATGCCCATAGGAAAAGTTGTTTATTAAGTAATTTAGAGTAACTTTTGCTATATGCATTTTTGCCGTATACGGAAGTATAAATGAGGTATACGCTAAAAACTATAGTGGGAGTCCACAATTTTATTTGGCACAAAAGACTCAGCCGAACTAAACCAAACTCGGTATGTGAATTAGCATTAAAGCCTTCCTTTTAATAAGCCATACTAACATTTCTTGGGACGTGCAGGAGTGGGGTTATAAGTAAGGCCAGAAATAAATAATAGTGAAGTTTCGTTTCCTATTGCATTTTCGGCAAATATGCACATAACAAAAGTTGTTTATTTTGTTATTTAGAGAAACTTTTTTTATATACACTATCGTCGGATACCGAAGTATAAAGGTGTTATACGCTAAACATTATAGCGGGAGTCAACAATTTTATTTGGCACAAAAGACTCAACCGAACTAAACCAAACTCGGTATGTGTATTAGCACTAACGCCTTCCTTATAATAAGCCATACTATTTCTAGGGACGGGCAGGAATGGGGGTTGTAAGAGAGGCCTGAAGTTAAAAATAGTGATTTCCTATTGGGGTTTCGGCAAATATGCACATAACAAAAGTTGTTTATTTTGTCATTTAGAAAAATTTGCTCAACACTTCTTTTCAATATGAACTACCAGGTACCTCAAATGAAAAAAATGTTTCAAATGTATGTCAATATTTTCTCATTAATAATTCAAATCTATGTATAATGCACAGGAAACGGGAAATATGACAATATGCAGGACAGTGAAGTCTTACATAAAAAAATAATTTTATTATTAACAAATCCACAGAAACGACGGGTGTTTACCCTAAACACTGGGACGGGTAAATGTCAAAATATTGTGCAAAGTAAAGCCTTGCCAAAAATATACCATCACCATTCAGCCTCAAATGAATTCCCGAGCGTAGCCGGGTATCTGAGCTAGTATATATATTAA
>CM032231.1:5467500-5672500 GCA_019009955.1 Riptortus pedestris | reverse complement strand
CTTACGAAGATTTGCTAGGGATAAATTTTATTATTTTCTACTAGGTATATTACGTATATGAGAAATTCTCTGATATTTAAGAAATATTTTCCGTACTACATAAATAAAGTATCAAGTTTACACCCTTTACAATAAATACATAAATCTAAACAGAGAACATGCCAATCACCTTTGATGTGGGCCATAAAGTAATTAAATAAATAAATAAAATTTCCAGCATTCAGTAAACCTTCGGTATTAGTCTTCGCACATTAAAAATTAGCCAATAAATCATGGAAAGTCTTACTTCAAGCCTAGAAACCAAACATTGTTTACAATGGCTCTTTATTATTTGAATTATTTGCAAATATGTTGTGCGTTGAGATCAATTAAGATTTAAGGGTCTTGCCTCAAAAATGATTATTTTACCTATACTATAATCAACACACATACAAAAATGATTATTTTACCTATAGTATAATCAACACACATACAAAAATGATTATTTTACCTATACTATAATCAACACACATACAAAAATGATTATTTTACCTATACTATAATCAACACACATACAAAAATGATTATTTTACCTATAGTATAATCAACACACATACAAAAATGATTATTTTACCTATACTATAATCAACACACATACAAAAATGATTATTTTACCTATACTATAATCAACACACATACAAAAATGATTATTTTACCTATACTATAAAGAACACACATACAAAAATGATTATTTTACCTATACTATAATCAACACACATACAAAAATGATTATTTTACCTATACTATAATCAACACACATACAAAAATGATTATTTTACCTATACTATAATCAACACACATACAAAAATGATTATTTTACCTATACTATAATCAACACACATACAAAAATGATTATTTTACCTATACTATAATCAACACACATACAAATTGAAATGAAAAGTCTATAGACTTGCTACCAGGCTAAACCCTGCCGATGCACTGAGGCCAAGGGGATCGTTCCAAGCCGCTAGGGAGGGGGCAGAGACAAGTCTGGACATGAGAGACGCGTTTGTGTCAGTCTGCACATTTACATTGCCTTTATTTATGGCTTTTTCAAGTTTTATTTCAATAGCCTCCACCATGTCCAACAGATAACCTTTAACGTCACTATGAATTAATTTTATCCGATGGTATCCAGCATGGTGGTTGTGCTCCTTACAGTGTACATAAAACTCTAAGTCTAAAAAATTGATGAGGGAGACTTTTAGGGGTGGGGGGGAAGAGGTTAAATCCTGGGGAATATTGCCATATTTGGGCCGGCTTTCGGAAATCCTGGGAAGGAAACTAAACAGGCAGGGCATTAGAATAGCCTACAGAAAGAGGGCGTCACTTCTGAATTTTGTCTCTAAAATCAAGGATGCTACTCCTCTAGGAGACAGATCAGGGGTGTACATGATGAAGTGTGGGATGTGTGAAGCCAGCTACGTTGGGAGGAAAGAGAGGAAGTTACGGATCAGGGCTAAGGAACACATGAGAGGTAGGCTCAGAGTTTTATGCACACTGTAAGGAGCACAACCACCATGCAGGAGACCACCAGATAAAATTGATTCATAGTGGCGTTAGGGGTTATCTCTTGGACATGGTGGAGGCTATTGAAATAAAACTTGAAAAAGCCATAAATAAAGGCAATGTAAATGTGCAGACTGACACAAACGCGTCTCTCATGTCCAGACTTGTCTCTGCCCCCTCCCTAGCGGCTTGGAACGATCCCCTTGGCCTCAGTGCATCGGCAGGGTTTAGCCTGGTAGCAAGTCTATAGGATCGCTCTACGCTCTGATGGTAATTTTTGCTTATAATAATATTTTAATGTTTAAATAGTAATTATTAATGTGTTATATTTTAATTGTAAATGTGTTTTTGAATATAGGTGTTATTATTGTAAAAAATTTTATAATGTTATAGACGTTTTTGTTATATGACCAATTATGTAAAACATTTTTAACAACTGATTTTTAGACTCCTAATTATGGTGTTACATTGTTTTGTAGCTCTGAGGATGGGGATTTAGTTCCCGAAAGCGCTCAGCGTTTATAAGAAATAAAATTGTGAGGAGCCATAAAAAGGTTTTGTGATTAACCATTCATCACCCTCACCACTAGCTATAAATAAATATGAGGATTATGTATTCTGCTGTTTTTGTAAAACAAGTTCATGATTTGTTTCTCAAACAACATTGTTTGGTACATATTTATTGAGAGAAAAGTCAATATTTTTTACCCCTTAAAAAGAGGACGGCAGGAGTATCTCATATTTCTGTTGTATATAAACATTTCTTTTGCAACTTAAATATTAAAATATGATTATTAAAATACCCCCAATGCATAAAACCATGTGTTAATGGACTATGGAAATGCCTTTAGTATAAAATTAATTGTTTCAATTGGAAGATATTTTTAACAAATTTTAATAAGAAGCAAAGCAATTTTCTTATTCAATTCATCAATATGCTTGAACCAGTCAAAGCGTTTGTCCACAGTCAACCCTAATAACTTTATCTTGGGCTTGAAGTAGGTGGGGAGCTTCTCATAAATCTAAAGGGACTTCTTATCATTTTTTTGATTAAGCCTACAATAAACCTGCACTTCTAATCATCGAATTTGGATTAAAAACAGAGAATATATAGTGAGATGAGATTACTAGTGTCATTCCAGCACGCGGGGAAATCTGCTTAATTTTAGCAGCCCTTGGGTCACGGAGTTTTCATTCTTTTCCTTTCACACTCATATTTATATAATGACGAAGCATACATATGTAATGAATCTGGAATTGCATGACATGAACCTATCATAAATTACCATATATTTTATATTTTTAGTAATGTCAGCACAAAGCTCTTGCCTCACGGCAAGAGTGGCCCTTGTCGGTGATATCTGGCTCAGCCTGCTCATCGCCTGTACTACCACACGGCAGGAGTGACCCTTGTCGGTGACATCTGGCTCAGCCTTCAGCACCTAGTCAGCCTGCTCATCGCCTGTACTACCTCACGGCAGGAGTGACCCTTGTCGGTGACATCTGGCTCAGCCTTCAGCACCTAGTCAGCCTGCTCATCGCCTGTACTACCTCACGGCAGGAGTGACCCTTGTCGGTGACATCTGGCTCAGCCTACAGCACCTAGTCAGCCTGCTCATCGCCTGTACTACCTCACGGCAGGAGTGACCCTTGTCGGTGACATCTCGCTCAGCCTTCAGCACCTAGTCAGCCGGCTCATCGCCTGTACTACCTCACGGCTGGAGTGACCCTTGTCGGTGACATCTGGCTCAGCCTTCAGCACCTAGTCAGCCTGCTCATCGCCTGTACTACCTCACGGCAGGAGTGACCCTTGTCGGTGACATCTGGCTCAGCCTTCAGCACCTAGTCAGCCTGCTCATCGCCTGTACTACCTCACGGCAGGAGTGACCCTTGTCGGTGACATCTGGCTCAGCCTCCAGCACCTAGTCAGCCTGCTCATCGCCTGTACTACCTCACGGCAGGAGTGACCCTTGTCGGTGACATCTGGCTCAGCCTGCTCATCGCCTCTACTACCTCACGGCAGGAGTGACCCTTGTCGGTGACATCTGGCTCAGCCTTCAGCACCTAGTCAGCCTGCTCATCGCCTGTACTACCTCACGGCAGGAGTGACCCTTGTCGGTGACATCTGGCTCAGCCTTCAGCACCTAGTCAGCCTGCTCATCGCCTGTACTACCTCACGGCAGGAGTGACCCTTGTCGGTGACATCTGGCTCAGCCTTCAGCACCTAGTCAGCCTGCTCATCGCCTGTACTACCTCACGGCAGGAGTGACCCTTGTCGTTGACATCTGGCTCAGCCTGCTCATCGCCTCTACTACCTCACGGCAGGAGTGACCCTTGTCGGTGACATCTGGCTCAGCCTTCAGCACCTAGTCAGCCTGCTCATCGCCTGTACTACCTCACGGCAGGAGTGACCCTTGTCGGTGACATCTGGCTCAGCCTTCAGCACCTAGTCAGCCTGCTCATCGCCTGTACTACCTCACGGCAGGAGTGACCCTTGTCGGTGACATCTGGCTCAGCCTTCAGCACCTAGTCAGCCTGCTCATCGCCTGTACTACCTCACGGCAGGAGTGACCCTTGTCGGTGACATCTGGCTCAGCCTGCTCATCGCCTCTACTACCTCACGGCAGGAGTGACCCTTGTCGGTGACATCTGGCTCAGCCTTCAGCACCTAGTCAGCCTGCTTATCGCCTCTACTACCTCACACGGCAGGAGACCCTTGGCGGTGACATCTGGCTCAGCCTTCAGCCCGCACCTAGTCAGCCTGCTTATCGCCTCCACTACCTCACACGGCAGGAGACCCTTGGCGGTGACATCTGGCTCAGCCTTCAGCCCGCACCTAGTCAGCCTGCTTATCGCCTCCACTACCTCACACGGCAGGAGACCCTTGGCGGTGACATCTGGCTCAGCCTTCAGCCTGCACCTAGTCAGCCTGCTTATCGCCTCCACTACCTCCACGGCAGGAGACCCTTGGCGGTGACATCTGGCTCAGCCTTCAGCCCGCACCTAGTCAGCCTGCTTATCGCCTCCACTACCTCACACGGCAGGAGACCCTTGGCGGTGACATCTGGCTCAGCCTTCAGCCCGCACCTAGTCAGCCTGCTTATCGCCTCCACTACCTCACACGGCAGGAGACCCTTGGCGGTGACATCTGGCTCAGCCTTCAGCCTGCACCTAGTCAGCCTGCTCATCGCCTGTACTACCTCACGGCAGGAGTGACCCTTGTCGGTGACATCTGGCTCAGCCTGCTCATCGCCTCTACTACCTCACGGCAGGAGTGACCCTTGTCGGTGACATCTGGCTCAGCCTTCAGCACCTAGTCAGCCTGCTCATCGCCTGTACTACCTCACGGCAGGAGTGACCCTTGTCGGTGACATCTGGCTCAGCCTTCAGCACCTAGTCAGCCTGCTCATCGCCTGTACTACCTCACGGCAGGAGTGACCCTTGTCGGTGACATCTGGCTCAGCCTTCAGCACCTAGTCAGCCTGCTCATCGCCTGTACTACCTCACGGCAGGAGTGACCCTTGTCGGGGACATGTGGCTCAGCCTGCTCATCGCCTCTACTACCTCCCCGCAGGAGTGACCCTGGGCGGAGACATCTGGCTCAGCCTTCAGCTCACAGTCAGCCTGCTCATCGCCTGTACTACCTCACGGCAGGAGTGACCCTTGTCGGTGACATCTGGCTCAGCCTGCTCATCGCCTCTACTACCTCACGGCAGGAGTGACCCTTGTCGGTGACATCTGGCTCAGCCTGCTCATCGCCTCTACTACCTCACGGCAGGAGTGACCCTTGTCGGTGACATCTGGCTCAGCCTGCTCATCGCCTCTACTACCTCACGGCAGGAGTGACCCTTGTCGGTGACATCTGGCTCAGCCTGCTCATCGCCTCTACTACCTCACGGCAGGAGTGACCCTTGTCGGTGACATCTGGCTCAGCCTGCTCATCGCCTCTACTACCACACGGCAGGAGTGACCCTTGTCGGTGACATCTGGCTCAGCCTGCTCATCGCCTCTACTACCTCACGGCAGGAGTGACCCTTGTCGGTGACATCTGGCTCAGCCTGCTCATCGCCTCTACTACCTCACGGCAGGAGTGACCCTTGTCGGTGATATCTGGCTCAGCCTGCTCATCGGCTGTACTACCTCACGGCAGGAGTGACCCTTGTCGGTGACATCTGGCTCAGCCTGCTCATCGCCTCTACTACCACACGGCAGCACTGACCCTTGTCGGTGACATCTGGCTCAGCCTGCTCATCGCCTCTACTACCTCACGGCAGGAGTGACCCTTGTCGGTGACATCTGGCTCAGCCTGCTCATCGCCTCTACTACCTCACGGCAGGAGTGACCCTTGTCGGTGATATCTGGCTCAGCCTGCTCATCGCCTGTACTACCTCACGGCAGGAGTGACCCTTGTCGGTGACATCTGGCTCAGCCTTCAGCACCTAGTCAGCCTGCTCATCGCCTGTACTACCTCACGGCAGGAGTGACCCTTGTCGGTGACATCTGGCTCAGCCTGCTCATCGCCTCTACTACCTCACGGCAGGAGTGACCCTTGTCGGTGATATCTGGCTCAGCCTGCTCATCGCCTATACTACCTCACGGCAGTAGAGACCCTTGTCGGTGAAATCTGGCTCAGCCTGCACATCGCATATACTACCTCACGGCAGGAGTGAACCTATTCGGTGATATCTGGCTCAGCCTGCTCATCGCCTATACTACCTCACGGCAGGTGTGACCCTTGTCGGTGATATCTGGCTCAGCCTGCTCATCGCCTATACTACCTCACGGCAGGAGTGACCCTTCTCGGTGACATCTGGCACAGCCTGCTCATCGCCTCTACTACCTCACGGCAGGAGTGACCCTTGGCGGTGACATCTGGCTCAGCCTTCAGCCCGCACCTAGTCAGCCTGCTTATCGCCTCTACTACCTCACACGGCAGGAGACCCTTGGCGGTGACATCTGGCTCAGCCTTCAGCACCTAGTCAGCCTGCTCATCGCCTCCACTACCTCACGGCAGGAGTGACCCTTGTCGGTGACATCTGGCTCAGCCTTCAGCACCTAGTCAGCCTGCTCATCGCCTGTACTACCTCACGGCAGGAGACGCCCTAGGAGGTGACATCTGGCTCAGCCTTCAGCCCGCACCTAGTCAGCCTGCTTATCGCCTCCACCACCTCACACGGTAGGAGACCCTTGGCGGTGACATCTGGCTCAGCCTTCAGCACCTAGTCAGCCTGCTCATCGCCTGTACTACCTCACGGCAGGAGTGACCCTTGTCGGTGACATCTGGCTCAGCCTTCAGCACCTAGTAAGCCTGCTTATCGCCTCTACTACCTCACGGCAGGAGACCCTTGGTGGTGACATCTGGCTCAGCCTTCAGCCCGCACCTAGTCAGCCTGCTTATCGCCTCCACCACCTCACACGGCAGGAGACCCTTGGCGGTGACATCTCGCTCAGCCTTCAGCCCGCACCTAGTCAGCCTGCTTATCGCCTGTACTACCTCACGGCAGGAGTGACCCTTGTCGGTGACATCTGGCTCAGCTTTCAGCCCGCACCTAGTCAGCCTGCATATCGCCTGTACTACCTCACGGCAGGAGTGACCCTTGTCGGTGACATCTGGCTCAGCCTTCAGCACCTAGTCAGCCTGCTCATCGCCTGTACTACCTCACGGCAGGAGTGACCCTTGTCGGTGACATCTGGCTCAGCCTGCTCATCGCCTCTACTACCTCACGGCAGGAGTGACCCTTGTCGGTGACATCTGGCTCAGCCTTCAGCACCTAGTCAGCCTGCTCATCGCCTGTACTACCTCACGGCAGGAGTGACCCTTGTCGGTGACATCTGGCTCAGCCTTCAGCACCTAGTCAGCCTGCTCATCGCCTCTACTACCTCACGGCAGGAGTGACCCTTGTCGGTGACATCTGGCACAGCCTTCAGCACCTAGTCAGCCTGCTCATCGCCTCCACAACCTCACGGCAGGAGACCCTTGGCGGTGACATCTGGCTCAGCCTTCAGCCCGCACCTAGTCAGCCTGCTTATCGCCTCTACTACCTCACACGGCAGGAGACCCTTGGCGGTGACATCTGGCTCATCCTTCAGCCCGCACCTAGTCAGCCTGCTTATCGCCTCTACTACCTCACGGCAGGAGTGACCCTTGTCGGTGACATCTGGCGCAGCCTTCAGCACCTAGTCAGCCTGCTCATCGACTCTACTACCTCACGGCAGGAGACCCTTGGCGGTGACATCTGGCTCAGCCTTCAGCCCGCACCTAGTCAGCCTGCTTATCGCCTCTACTACCTCACACGGCAGGAGACCCTTGGCGGTGACATCTGGCTCAGCCTCCAGCACCTAGTCAGCCTGCTCATCGCCTGTACTACCTCACGGCAGGAGTGACCCTTGTCGGTGACATCTGGCTCAGCCTTCAGCACCTAGTCAGCCTGCTCATCGCCTGTACTACCTCACGGCAGGAGTGACCCTTGTCGGTGACATCTGGCTCAGCCTTCAGCACCTAGTCAGCCTGCTCATCGCCTGTACTACCTCACGGCAGGAGTGACCCTTGTCGGGGTCGTCTGGCTCAGCCTGCTCATCGCCTGTACTACCTCACGGCAGGAGTGACCCTTGTCGGTGACATCTGGCTCAGCCTCCAGCACCTAGTCAGCCTGCTCATCGCCTGTACTACCTCACGGCAGGAGTGACCCTTGTCGGTGACATCTGGCTCAGCCTCCAGCACCTAGTCAGCCTGCATATCGCCTGTACTACCTCACGGCAGGAGTGACCCTTGTCGGTGACATCTGGCTCAGCCTGCTCATCGCCTCTACTACCTCACGGCAGGAGTGACCCTTGTCGGTGACATCTGGCTCAGCCTTCAGCACCTAGTCAGCCTGCTCATCGCCTGTACTACCTCACGGCAGGAGTGACCCTTGTCGGTGACATCTGGCTCAGCCTTCAGCACCTAGTCAGCCTGCTCATCGCCTGTACTACCTCACGGCAGGAGTGACCCTTGTCGGTGACATCTGGCTCAGCCTTCAGCACCTAGTCAGCCTGCTCATCGCCTGTACTACCTCACGGCAGGAGTGACCCTTGTCGGTGACATCTGGCTCAGCCTTCAGCACCTAGTCAGCCTGCTCATCGCCTCCACTACCTCACGGCAGGAGTGACCCTTGTCGGTGACATCTGGCACAGCCTTCAGCACCTAGTCAGCCTGCTCATCGCCTGTACTCCCTCACGGCAGGAGACCCTTGGCGGTGACATCTGGCTCAGCCGTCAGCCCCTAGTCAGCCTGCTCATCGCCTCCACTACCTCACGGCAGGAGTGACCCTTGCCGGTGACATCTGGCTCAGCCTTCAGCACCTAGTCAGCCTGCTCATCGCCTGTACTACCTCACGGCAGGAGTGACCCTTGTCGGTGACATCTGGCTCAGCCTTCAGCACCTAGTCAGCCTGCTCATCGCCTGTACTACCTCACGGCAGGAGTGACCCTTGTCGGTGACATCTGGCTCAGCCTTCAGCACCTAGTCAGCCTGCTCATCGCCTGTACTACCTCACGGCAGGAGTGACCCTTGTCGGTGACATCTGGCTCAGCCTTCAGCACCTAGTCAGCCTGCTCATCGCCTGTACTACCTCACGGCAGGAGTGACCCTTGAGTATTAGATGTTCTATTGAGCATGAAGGCAATACGGTGTAAGTGGGCTGGAGAGAGAAAGCGGTGGTCATTGGTGGTTGCTATTGGTAAAGACAAGGTACAAAGGCTACAATAGACAAGGACCATCAGAGCAAACAGGGTCCTAGGACCCTTTGAATAGACCCTCCTACAACAAGCGGTGTCATTAGCCAGTCTCTTTTATCTTATCACTGCTATAACTACAAGGACCACTCCTATCTTCTATCTTACTGATTACTAACAATTGTAAGCATTGCACACTCTCTCCAGCTGTATTACAAAATTAGAAAAAGTCCGCCACGCAGGGCCTGTGAAAAGTAAACAGATTTCCCTCGTTTAAGTTTAATAATAGATAAATCTACGTACTGTAAATATAACACCACCGTGAATATTAAGTAAATAAATTCAAACGATAATACGAAATCTCACACGAGAAAGAAAAACTATTAATGACAAATATCAGAATATAACATATTACTTTTATTGGAAGCTATATGCTATATATAGTACTGTAATTTATAATGAATCAGAATTATTTTTATCTCAATCGATCAAATTTTAGTATTCCAAGCTTAAAACGTGGGGGGGGGGTGGCACCAGGACATATTTGCATCTACCTCGTATAATAAATGTCTCTTGGAAAGAATATTTGTAATTTAAGCTTCGAATAATATGGTTTATTATATAACAGAGAATTCTTTATTTAACACGACTAGAAGTGGTGGTTTACTGAAGGCTGATAACTGAAATATGAAAATATCCCGGTTAATATTCAAGATAGAGAATAAATGTATATATCTATATTTGTAGTACATTTAATTTGCAATAAGATTCATTCTTATTCTTCGTCTTACAGTATCGGAGATATTTTGAATTTTCAAAATTCTTCCTCTCTAAATTCTCCCCCGGGTCTTTTGCACTTTAGGGGAGCCAGTGATTGCATTAAGACCAACTGTTCCTAGAAGATGTGATAAACACATGATGTTGTGGTAACCTCAACACTGCTCTAGGTTATCAAGATAACGCTGCCTTATTATAAAATAAACATTCTAAATTATTAAAGTAGAACATTTATTTTAGGATGAATAATAGAAGCTAAGTAAACAATTTTTCTTTAAATAAGAACAAATTCTGCCATATCCTTCAATATTTGTTCGAAAAAAATCTTTGTCCTTATTCCTCTGTCTCCATAGACATTCACATAGATATGAGTCTATTAGTGTCCGTCTTGTGCCGCATTCCTTCCTGTTTCTGCTTTTTGCCCTAGCCCACAGAGATTCCATCGTCTGGGTATATGCGCCCGTATTTGGGTCAACAAAATTCTTCGAATGATTTACCGTCAAATGGTGGTATCTCAACTCGGGCAACTTTTCTTCTAACCCCTGGTAAGATGCCCAGCAATCTGAGATTATTGTTGTACCTGGTCTAATACAACACCTGATGCACTCCAGGAGCGTGGCTGAAGTACGGTCAGGGACAAAATATATAAAACACTCTCTTGTCTCCCTACAAATTCCCCGAATACCCACTGCTTGGGGTAGATTCTTCCAACATTAGCCTTACGCCTGCTGAAGCACGACTCATCAATTTCCACAGTTAAATTCTCACCTCCGATCACTGTTGGTGTCTTGAATAAACTGTTGACACAGATTTTTCGTAGCATATTTTTCCAATCAGTAATAGTATTTGTACTGATATTTAATTCTTTGGTGCAAAACTTAGTGGAGGTGTACTCTTGTGACCATCAGTATATTAATAAAACAGCCTTATTAAGAGGTAATCTAGCGTTCTCAAACCATTTATCCACACAAAGCCCCTTCTTGGTTCGGCAGCTACGTTTGTGGCAGGTCCACTTCACACTCCTTCCATCACAATTCATAAAATGTCCTTCACTGCACACCCTTACCTTTTTCCTGAAGAAATGCGGCAGCATTTTCTTCATCCCTACACAAGTTATACACTTCAAACAAATTCATTTTCTTCTTAGCAAAACAGTAGCACTGATACGTGTAAACAAATAATTCCTTAATAAATGCCATATGATTCATTAAGTTACTTAGAAATAACCTGTATGATAACAACTGTTCCTAAAAAGTCGCTGGCTCCCCTAAAGTGCAAAAGACCCCTCCCCCCCCCCTGGTCCGATTTCAGCCGTCAGTGAACTTGATCTTTCATTTTATATAAAACGACTAAATATTGAGTTTGGTAACGATCAAACAATACTTGCGACCGCTAGAGCGGTAACAGACACACACACACACACACACACACATATATATATATATATATATATATATATATATATATATATATATATATATATAGTTTTAATCGGAACTCATTTTCGTCATCTCCTAGATAGGATCGATGGACATTTGAAGAAACTTTTCGATAATCGCGCCATAACTATTACCTCAATAGCTGATTTCCCTTAAGGTAAATCTGCTAAAACGAATATTGAATGCTTTTGTTTTCTTGGGTAATATACAAAAATTAGAACGTTAGAACAGAAAGAATACATGAGAATCCGAATATAAAAACAAAGGCTCAAAGTTAAGGATTAACTTGAATTGAAGATACTAGTACATTTGATAAAACTAGTTCGGTTAGTTCGTATTTACTTTGCCAGATCCAATCTTATTACCAGGCCATTTGTACCTGTATCAGTCAGAAGTGTTTATCAGTTTTTCCTTCATTGACTATTCTTGACCAAAGGTGCGAAAATGGGTAAGTTCTATTGTTTAGGATTATATAAGAAATACTCATCTATTTTTCAACTTTGGAATTGATTTTAATACACGTAAAATTACGTTGTTTTTTTTCATACTTTAACCGTAAATAGTACATTGCTTCAGAATTATTTTGATACCTAATTTATCTGCTTTTTTCTGCTTCTTGCGATGATATTGTGGTTTTTAATTTCATAACCAACGT
This sequence comes from Riptortus pedestris, assembly GCA_019009955.1. Taxonomy (NCBI): domain Eukaryota; kingdom Metazoa; phylum Arthropoda; class Insecta; order Hemiptera; family Alydidae; genus Riptortus; species Riptortus pedestris. The sequence continues at coordinate 5,660,368 of CM032231.1, read as the reverse complement.
ACAACAGTTGTGGATTGGTTATGATATCTAGAATCTACTTCGCCGTAAGGAACCAAACACCAGGTCCAATGCTTTACTTGATAGAATCATGCAAGAATGCAATTAGAAAGTTGTGTTGAGGTGAATATCAGTAAATTCGTTCATTTGTTTTGGCTGGATGTTCTAAGTGGAAACGCTGTCACAGGTTTTCCGGGAAATTGGAAATAAAATGTGAAGATAGATCGAATAAAAACATTAAACTGCCCTTTTTTTTTTTTTTTTTACTTATATAAAAGCGATAATAACCAACGAGGCCCATCTTGAAAGTACTAAAGTTATTAGTGGTTAATCAATTAATATGCCGAAATTCACTGAATTAAATGGTAAGATTTATATTTGAGGTATTTTGCGTGGTATTATATGCCTGTATCTTTATATAAATTGCTGTTACTTGGACGTGACATCATTTCTTTTTTCATTAGACCAATATGGCATTTGCCAGAAGAAGCATTGGAAGGCCGGCATCTCAGAGAACACAATGCAAGGAAAACTACTAGAACTGATACAAATATGGACATAATGAAAATGCTCCTCCTTTTGTCAACTTTAGCCCTCCAGAACTCGCGCCGTCAGCAAAATACTCACACCCCGAAGAAAAAATGTTATATCTATTATTATTGAACGAAGCAATTCCAGGCTTCTCTTTAAGGGAGATATGCCAATGAATTAATAACTGTGGACTGTATAAAGAAAGACTGATGGTAATGAAAGGATAACATAATGTATTTATATTTACAACTGAATTGCCTGACGGCCATTGTGAATAATCTAAAAACTAATTATAAAGTGTACATTTTATTGGATTATAACTAAATTGCCTGAAGGGCCACGGTCAATATTAATATCAACTGTCACGGTCAGAAAATCAGCTGAATTTTGTAAATGGCCAATGATGACTGAACTTGGTGTTCATTCATTCCTTGTCTTCTGGATATAATGTTATTGAAAATGAGGTACCTCATGCCTTGCCGCTCCCGCTGCCATCTCCTCCTGCCACACCCAGCTACTCTGTGGCTTTTCTACTCCATGTCGAGTATTATCCTGGGGACGTAAAGAAATACTGCATTCTGGCCTTATGCACGTGTCGCCATTTTCTACCAGACTGTCACGTGGCCAAGGAGGTAGTCAGCGAGACACGGGTTGCTAGGCAACGGCGTCAGGATGGCCAGCTGGGCAAGAACTGTGACGTAATTGTTTTTCTTTAGCATAAGTGCCGTAAACAATTATAGGTGTTTGGTGATAGTGCTGCTCTCTCTAGGTACACCTTGTAGCCTTCTCTTAGCACCCTCGTTGGCTCCTAATCATTAGTAACAGCTGACTGTGGCCAGGACAAGGTTAATCAGCCGGAGTAAGTTAAGGGTGAGTGTTTTTCTCACGGTGCGAGTTCTGGCGCAACGTTTTTATGGTTTATTGTGTGTTTTTCTCATCAAGCGAGTTCTGGCACAACGTTTTTATGATTTATTGTGTGTTTTTCTCATCAAGCGAGTTCTGGCGCAAGGTTTTTTTGGTTTATTGTGAGTGTTTTTCTCATCAAGCGAGTTCTGGCGCAAGGTTTTTTTGGTTCACCGTGAGTGTTTTTCTCATCAAGCGAGTTCTGGCGCAAGGTTTTTTTGGCTTACCGTGAGTGTTTTTCTCATCAAGCGAGTTCTGGTGGAACGTTTTTTCTTTTTTAATACGAGAGTTGTTCTCATCAAGCGAGTGCTTTGGTGATTTACGGAAAACTGTTTTTGGCTCTGGAAGTTATCAAACCTCACCTGATCAACCGTTCACAACTGGCCACCATGCCCCTATTGGAAATAAAGAAAGTCCGTCACGCAGGGGCTGCGTAAACTAAGCAGATTTCCCTCGTGAAGTTTAGTAATAGATAAATATACATACTGCTAACACAACACCGTGAATAAATACAAACGGAAATAAGAAATGTTTCATTCAATTTCAATAACCTGCCGACAGGAAGCGTTAGGTTAGAAATGTAAACAAACGGGTCCCGCCTCACACCGGAAAGAAAAACAATTACTGAAATATATCAGAATATAACACATTAATTTTATTGAGAACTATTTACTATATCTACTAGTGTAATTAATAATGAGTCAGAATAATTGTTATCTCAATCAATAAAATTTTAGTAGTCCAAAACTTTAAGATGGGGGGGGGAGTCACCAGTGCATATTTGCATGTATCTCGTATAGTAAAGGTCTCTTGAATACAATTTTTGGTATTTAAACTTCCAATAATGTGATTTATTATGTATCAGAGTATTGTTTACGTAACATGAGTAGAAGTGGCGGTTTGGTGAAAACTGAAAAATGCAAATATCTCGGTTAATATTCAAGATAGAGAATAAATGTATATAACAATATTTATAGTAAATGTAATTTGTAATAAGATTGATTCTGTATAATTTCTCGATCCGACGTATAGTAACGGAGATATTTCGAATTTTCGAAAATCCTCCCCTCTAAACCCCCCCTCCCACTGGTCCGATTTCAGCCGTTAACGAACTTGATCTTTCTTTTTACATAAAACGCTTAAATATGAAGTTTGGTAAGGATTAAACAAAAATTGCGACCGCTAGAGCGGTAACAGACAAATATATAGATAGATAGATAGATATATATATATATATATATATATAGATATATATATATACAGTTTTGAACGGACCTCATTTTCGTCATCTACTAGGTAGGATCGATGGACATTTGAAGAAAAATGTCGAAAATTCCGTCATGAGTACAACCTCAATAGCTGATTTCCCTTAAGGGAAATCTGCTAAAAATGAAGAGGATTGCCTGTGTAGAAGAGGAAAATCCCACTTGTTCTGGTTCTTGTACCACGTCACAGTTTTGCGCCTATCGTCCGAGTAGAAAAAGTCAAAAAGAGTTGCCATACATGTAGAAAAACAATTTGTAATGAACGATTCCTTTGTTGTATGTCATTCTTGTGGAGAACAAAATTTTAATTAGTTAGGTAGCTCTTTAAGCTGCTTGACATAATGTTTCTTCAAAACAGAATACCTGTACGATACATTTTTGAATAATATTATTATTTTATATTAGTATTTGATGTTTATAATAAATAACATTTTTTTGGTCGAAAATATTTTATTTACCAACTTTTTTTGAGGGAAATAGGTGGTGTGGGAAAAATCCTCACCCCTAAGTTCTCAGGCCACTCATTTTGACGAGAGTTCTGGAGAGTTATCAAAGGTTAGCTCCGAAACCGAAACAAAATTTGATGAAAACATTTTATCTCAATTAATTTTAAATAAAATTAAATATTATTAAGTATTTCTTTACGATCGAGTGATGCTGGGGTGGAATAAGTCATTTTATTTCTAATTTTCTATGTATAGCTTTTATAATTTAGTAAATACCATATGCAAGTTTCCAAATAAATTTATGTTATTTAAGTTAATACCATAATAACTTAATGTCCTGAAGTAAACTCTTTTTTCTTCTTCCATATTTGTGTTGTTTAAAAACCTAAAAATATAAGTAGTGTCAAGACAAAGATAGGATTTTTAGCAGATTTCCCTTAAGGGAAATCAGCTATTGAGGTTGTACTCATGACGGAATTTTCGACATTTTTCTTCAAATGTCCATCGATCCTACCTAGTAGATGACGAAAATGAGGTCCGTTCAAAACTGTATATATATATCTATCTATCTATATATATATATATATATATATATATATATCTATATATATATATATATATATATATATATACTAGCCAAGGTACCCGGAAATCATTTGAGACGGAAATATTCTATTTTGTTTTTGGCAAATGCTTCAACGTGTACAACTGCTCTTCCCGTCTGGGCTCATTTCTTCCCGCGAGGGTCCGTTGGGCGACTTATGGAAAATAAAATTTTAGATTCGAAGAATAAATGAAAATAAGTCTCTAATCATTCCCTCTCCACTGTTTGACACACAGTGAATAATTCAAATCATAATCATGGATAGCATTTATTATTATTAAATATCATCTATAATGTACGTATTTTCTGTATACAATCTAGCTAATATATCCGACGATGCCCGGGAAATCATAGTTGACTGACTAATGATGGTATTTTTATATTTTTATAAAATATCGCTGAAAAACCAATAAGAATCACATTATCGCGAATTCTTATTTCAGGCCTCCCTTATAACCCCCACTCCCGTTCCAACCTAAACATTTTAATATAGCTTATAATCATGGAAGAATTAATGCTAATCGACATACCGAGTTTTGTTAAGTTCGGTTCAATCGTTAGCGCCTAATAAAATAGTGGCCTCCCGCTTTAGTTTATAGTGAATATCTCGTTTATACTTTGTTAAAAGACAAAAATGAATATCACAAAAGTTACTCTAAATAACAAAATAAACAACTTTTGTTATGTTTACATATGCCGAAAAACGAATAGAAAACGAAATACCGCTATTTTAATTTCTGGCTTCCCTTATAACCCCCACTCCTGCCCGTCCCTAGAAATGTTGGTATGCCTTGTTGTAATGAAAGCGTTAGTGCTAATACATATACCGAGTTTTATTTATTTAGGTTGGGTCTTTTGTCCCAAATAAAATTGTTCACTCCCGCTATAATTTTTAGCGTATAACGCATTTAAACTTCGGTATACGACAAAAGTGTATATAACAAAAGTTACTCTAAATAACAAAATAAACATATATTGTAAGGTGCATATTTGCCGAAAAACCAATAGAAAACGAAATATCACTATTTTTAATTTCAGGCTTCCCTTATAACCCCCACTCCTGCTCGTCTCAGAGAAAATTAATATAGCCTAAAGTCTAAGTTGGGTTAGTAGTAATATACATACCAAGTTTCATAAAATTCGGTTCAGCCGTTTATGCGTGAAAAGGTAACAAACAAACAAACATACACGAAAGAAACAAAATGCAGATATGGTGTCTATGACATGTGAAACGAAAAGTTATCGTGAAATTTCGCGAAAAAAATCAATGTACAGACAGAGGTTACAATTTTATATATATATATATATAGATATATTTGTCTGTTACCGCTCTAGCGGTCGCAATTATTGTTTAATCCTTACCAAACTTCATATTTAAGCGTTTTATGTAAAAAGAAAGATCAAGTTCGTTAACGGCTGAAATCGGACCAGTGGGAGGGGGGGTTTAGAGGGGAGGATTTTCGAAAATTCGAAATATCTCCGTTACTATACGTCGTATCGAAAAATTATACAGAATTAATCTTATTACAAATTACATTTACTATAAATATTGTTATATACATTTATTCTCTATCTTGAATATTAACCGAGATATTTGCATTTTTCAGTTTTCACCAAACCGCCACTTCTACTCATGTTACGTAAACAATACTCTGATACATAATAAATCACATTATTGGAAGTTTAAATACCAAAAATTGTATTCAAGAGACCTTTATTATACGAGATACATGCAAATATGCACTGGTGACTCCCCCCCTCCCCATCTTAAAGTTTTGGACTACTAAAATTTTATTGATTGAGATAACAATTATTCTGACTCATTATTAATTACAGTACTAGATATAGTAAATAGTTCTCAATAAAATTAATGTGTTATATTCTGATATATTTCAGTAATTGTTTTTCTTTCCGGTGTGAGGCGGGACCCGTTTGTTTACATTTCTAACCTAGCGCTTCCTGTCGGCAGGCTATTGAAATTGGATGAAACATTTCTTATTTCCGTTTGTATTTATTCACGGTGTTGTGTTAGCAGTATGTATATTTATCTATTACTAAACTTCACGAGGGAAATCTGCTTAGTTTACGCAGCCCCTGCGTGACGGATTTTTGATTTCTTATCCCTTATAGTATTGGCATTGTGAGACGTCTTGCCTACATCTCCGATAGTCTTCGAGTGCAAATATTCTAAATTCTCATGTTCTTAAGTACACTTGAAAAATAAATTCCAGGGTTGTAAATGGGCACAAATAGTAGCTATACCTAGAATATACTATTTCCAACTGTTATGTTCATTAGCAATGATATCATAAGTAATGAATTTAAAACTCATCTGATACTCATGTTTGAGTTTCAATTTCTCCCAGGAGGAATTTTAAAAAAACAAAAAAAAAAAATCAAAGTATTGGTTTGAAACATCTAAACCATATTCTCGATTACGAGGAAAATGGAATGAAAACTCCCCTTATTCAATTCTATCTTCAATATTAATTCATGGAATTAACTTATTGGGCACTTCTGCAAATATTCTGAACCAGATATCTCTCCTTTCTGCTACGAAAATTAATTACATTTGACGTCAAAAACTCAAGACATGAAAATTTTATATCATCATCGTTTAGTATAATGCATGCCAGGTAAATGTTGTGCGATAAACAAATATTTTAATTTTTTTTTTTAATAACTCAAATTACACAGGTTACCTGTAAGGTACACGTGAGATCAGTTACTTGTGGATCTCTTATTCGTGATCAGTTTTAACTGTTCCTGCTTAGCAGTCTCGCTCGTTTATGGCCATTGTTAATATGACAGTAGGAATGGGGCTTTACTGAATGGTGGAAAGTAAAAAATGCCAATACTTTGGTTAATATCCATGATACTGATAATAAGTATATAAAAAGGTTGATAGAAAATTCAATATTCAATAGTATCTATTTTTTAAAGTTTGTTGATCCTGGGCATAATAACGGAGATATTTCCCCTTCTAAGCCACCTTTTTAGCAAATTTCTCTGCTAAAAAAAAAGGTCCAATACAATTTGATGTATCTCTGATACGCTGTAAAACACCAAATGTGAGTTTCTAAATTAGTGGTTTTTGAGAATTATTATTGAAAATTATTGAAATCGGAAACCGAAAAGTTTCGTGATTTGAAGTTTTCCTTTACTTTGTACAGAGAAGCCAAAACCTATCTTACTTCAAATAAAATGTCCTATAAATATTGATGCGTCCATTTATTCTCTATCTTGAATATTAAGGGAGATGTTAGCATTTTTTAAGTTTACAGCCTTCAGTAAATCTTCATTTCTTCTCATGTCATATTGCAAATTCCATGAAAACTTTGTTACTAGATTAAATACAAAATATTATTTTCATTGAACATACAAATACATAATGTGATGACGTCATCAATGAAGATTTTGAGGTCGTTAATTGAAAACATGTATTTCTTTAAAGTCATACTCGATATTTAAGTTCATTCCACACTATGGTGGTATTAATCATTAAATGTAATGGGGGGGGGAATAGAGGGGGATTTTGAAAATTCATATTTCCCTTATTATGAGTCGTATCGCAGAACCAATCTTGTAAAGCAATTGATGCTCTACAATTATAGTTATCGTATTTTTTCGTAATTCAAGTATTAAAGGAGTTATTTATACTTTCTTATCTCAATGTTCAGCTACTTCCTGGTTGTGTTGTCTACTCCTGGTTGAAATGTGATAAGCGCATTATACGTACCAGCAGGTGGGAAATCTGCTTAGTTTACGTAGCCCCTGCGTGACGTACTTTTTATGAGACAGTCGAATGAAAACATTCTACGATGTGTTTATGTATATTTGCGTGGTAAAATTTCTAAGTCTCTTAGGACATGTTAGCATCGTGGAAGAGCATTAAGTATGAGATGGCCTCTCGAGTCGATGGCGAGGACCTAATCGTGGAGTTGCAGAGGGTAGGATGAGACTACGAACCCTCTCCTCCTTCCTATCACTAATGTCCTCGTTGAATCCCCTGAGGTTGGATGAACAGTAAACCCCTGGAGGCAGATTATCACGGTCCCAGGGGATGCTTCAGCTAGCACCAACTACAGACAAATTTAGACTAGCATCGCTTCGACCGTTCTCTTCTTAAGCCCCACTTACAGTTATAACACTCCACCTTATAGCGCGGCACTTACATTCATCCTAATATCGGACTAATCTATATCTATATCTAATAGTGCAAAGTATAAGAAAAGTCCGGCATGCAGGGGCTGCGTAAATTAAGCAGATTTCCTGCGTGAAGATTTACAAAAGATAAATCTACTTACTGCTAACACTTAACCCTCCGGTAGTTGCGGCATCCTGAGAGGAGCATCTTTGAAGTGTTTAATAATAGCTTCCGATTGAGTGGACCCAACGACTTCCGCCTCCAGCAATGCTTCTAGCTTCCCTTCCTCCTCAAAACAGTATAGGTTTGACCTTCGAAGTTTTTACACAGTGCGTTCCTTGTGCTAAAATCACCCCACAGGTGCACCGCGACCAAAATTGTAAGTATTTCAATTTCTTTTATTTTTATATTTAATCTATTTATCTTAGACATATTTATCATTTGACGTTTGTAGTGCCTTGATTGTTTTTGAATAGTTAAAAATACCCACAAAATAAGTAATTCACCTCTGAGGTGACCGCGACTAATAATGCTTTTTTAAAACGTTTTTTCAGAAAAAATGGACTTATAACTTTTGGAAAAAAAATCGTACTTTTGACTTGAGTAATCAAAATGACGTTGTTAGACTCCACCACGAATTACTGTATCCTTTCGAAGAAGACGATAACATACAGACACAGATTCGGAATTTGAAGACGGCTTGGAAGAACGTGGTATTGACTCATAGACTGAAAAAGTGACCTGGAATCGGAAAGTGATGGGGAGGATGAGCAGTCACACGAAAAATATGTTCCATTGAAAAGAGTGAACAGAAAGATCGTTCATCGTTTTCAGTGGAGGAAACCCCCTTTTTCTTTGCGTAAAATAGGAAAACAAAGTGTATTGACACAGCTTCCGGGAGTGAAAGGGGCGGCAAAAGAGGCTAGTAATGAACTTGACTGCTGATTCTGTCTAAGACGATTATTAGTAGTATTGTGCACTGCACAAACGAATTTATAAAAATCGTTGACCCAGAATTTTCTAGGCAGATGGATCCCAAACAGACGCACTTCGCAGAAATAAAAGCCTATATAAGCCTTCTTTACTCAGCTGGCACATAGAATGGAGCGAGAATGAATTTAGAAGACTTTATGTAAAACATGTTGGCCAAGAAACTCTACCTGAGTAGAACTAGATGGCACTAAAAGATTCAACGTGAAACGTTCTAATTTTCTTTTCTAACAAATGTTTTCTTGTATTTGTTATTCCTGCAGAAATCAAATGATTAAGTAGTTCTAAACTATCCTTATTGTACTTTATATACATATTTTCTAGTAGCTAAGTAAGTAGTGCCTAAAGAATTCATTGTTCATAAATTGCTTCATGTTACCTGAAATGAATGATTTTTTTTTATAGTTGTAAGACATATTCATTAGTGTTACTTTGCTAATGTTTAAAATAAAATAGTTTTACTATTTGTTCAGATAAGTGTTTAACTCTATTTTTGCCCTAAGAAGCAGTTTTACCAACATATTTCTCCATCGTCACTTCATAGGTGACCGCGCCTAGAGTCGTTTGGAAATGACCCGCGCCTAACGGAGAGTTAACACTGCCATATATATATAAAGTGATTAAATACAATCGAGAAATCTATCGGTCAATGTTAATAACCTCTCAACGGAAAGGGTCTAAATTGTAAACCTGTCTTCCAACCTCTCAGACCTGATAGAGTCTATCTGATAGATAGGAATATTCTTCAGCGGCAAGAAAACATTACTGTAATATATCTGAATATAACGTATAAATTTTATTGAAAACTATTTACTATATCTAGTACTGCAAGTTATAAGGAATCAGAATAGTTTTTAGGGGAGACGGGCCGATGAACAGAACGTATTTGCATGTATCTCGTATAATAAAGGTCTTTTGAACACAATATTTAAACTTCAAATAAAGTGATTTACTGTATAACAGAGTATTGTTTATGTGACATTAGTAGGAGTGGAGGTTTGCTGATGGAGGAAAACTAAAAAGTCCGTCACGCAGGGGCTGCGTAAACTAAGCAGATTTCCTACGCGAAGTTTTACAATAGAGAAATCTGCATACAGTTAATTTTAATAAGCTCACAACGGAAATGGCTTCTGAATTGTAAACAAATAGGTCTGCCAACCACTCAGAGCTGAACAAATAGATAGACTTATTCTTCACTGGAAAGAAAAACAATTACTGAAATATATCTGAATATAAGACATTAACTTTATTGCAAACTATACACTATATCTAGCACTACAATTTATAATGAATCATAATAATTTATATTTTAATAACTCAAATGTTAGTAGTCCAAGAAATAAAGAAGGAGGCGGCGGATGAACAGAATGTACTTGCATATATCTGACAAAGTAAAAAGTTACACGAGAGCCGAACAGTTATAGAAATGGCCGAACTAATCCCTTTCTCATCTCGTCCCTTATCCACACACACTTAATAAAAATGCAAATATCTCAGTTAAGATTGGTTCTATATACTTTCTTGATCCGACGTATAGTACCGGAGATATGTCGAATTTTCGAAAATCTCCCCTCTAAACCCCCCCCCCTCCCACTGGTTCGATTTCAGCCATTAACGAACTCGATCTTTCTTTTTACATAAAACGAATAAATATCGAGTTTGGTAACGATCAAACAAACATTGCGACCGCTAGTACAGTAGCTCACAGTGAAAATGATTCACCATACAAATTTCACAAAATATTCCTTTATTATGTACAATAACATATTTTTTAAAAAAGGGTTCTCCCTAAAATATTGGGATAGATTCCACGAGTTTTTGGGTAAAACATGGGGTAATTTTCTCTCATTCTTACAAGAGTGCCTTTTAGCTGATTTCCCTTAAGGGAAATCAGGTATTGAGGTCGTACTCATGACGCGATTTTCGAAATTTTCTTCAAATGTCCATCGATCCTACCTAGGAGATGACGAAAAAAGTCCGTCACGCAGGAGCTGCGTAAACTAAGCAGATTTCCCACATGATCTTTTACAATAGAGAAATTTCACGAGAGCCGAGCAGTTAAGGAAACGGCCGAACTACTTTTGGCGAGAAAGTCACTCGTCCGTTAGCCGCCCAGATTTAATAAAAAGCCCGTCACGCAGGGGCTGCGTAAACTAAGCAGATTTCCCACGTGAAGTTTAGTAATAGATAAATATACATACTGGTAACACAACACCACCATGAATAAATACAAACGGAAATAAGAAATGTTTCATCCAATTTCTATAACCTGCCGACAGGAAGCGTTAGGTTAGAAATGTAAACAAAAGGGGTCTGCCCGCCTCTTCGAAATATCTCCGTTACCATACGTCGGATCAAAAAATTGTATAGAACCAATCTTATTGCAAATTAAATTTACTATAAATATTGTTCTATACATTTATTCTCTATCTTGAATATTAACCGAGATATTTGCAATTTTATTAAATTTGGGCCGATAAGAGATGACTGTTTCCCGCCAAAAGCTAGTTCGGCCCTTTGCGGCAAGTTTGTCGCAAGTTGTTCGGCTCTCGTATGGAGATTTTCCTATTGTATAACTTCACGTGGAGAATCTGCTTAGTTTACGCAGCCTCTGCGTGACGGTCTTTTTTAGATTTTCTTTGTTTGTAATATTATGTTTTCGAATTTTTGTCTCCAATTTTGCCCACAAATGTTCAATGACATTTAAATCTGGTGGCTGCGCAGGTGTCTTTATACGTTTGGGACAGTTAAATGTAGAATATGTAGAATGCTTGGGGTCAAAATCTTGGTAAAAAGTAAAAATATCCTTTAATCCATGTTTTTCAGCACTTACCTTCAGATTTTGCCTTAATATGTCCACATATAAATGTTTATCCATTATACCTTCTATAAAATGCAGACTTCCCACACCAGAGGCTGCCATGCATCCCCACACCATCACACTCCCACCTCCATGTATCACGGTGGGTAAGAGCTTTTAATTGGATTATGCTTCTCCAGATTTTCTCGAAACGTATCCACGCCCATCCGACCCAAAAATGATAAATTTGCTTTCATCAGCAAAAATAAACTTTTTCCAAAAGTCAAAATTTTGGAAATGTGCTCATTTGCAAATTTTAGCCGGCTTTTTCCTAACAACTCTACCAAGAAATTGTGTTTCCTTAGGACGCAACGCACAGTATCCGCACTAAAAATCTTGTTTAAATAATTTTCCACTTCACTTGCAATTTTTGGTGCACTCATTCTTGGTTTTTTTTTTTACGTACCTCAGAATCCACCTTTCGTCAGCATCGAAAAGTGTTTTTTTGGGGCTTTTCCTCTTCTTATTAATAAGGCTATTTTCCCTTTTATATCTTTCTACAATGTGTTGTACTGTTGCATGACTTTTCTGAAAAAGTTCGCCAATTTCTCGATACGATTTTCCTCTGTTGAACTGTTGTATAATTAGTTCTCTTTCTCTTACCGTTGTGTGCCGACCCATTATAATAAAACAAAAACAATCACGAAATAATATAATAAAATTGTCTTAGAGACTGATAGCACAGAAGACACTGAAAGCCTGGATAGAACTAAAACGGATTAAAGGCAACATGAGTGGTGTCATTTTCACTGTGAGATAGGTCAAAGGCTTGTAATCCTCTTATGTAGCTTATTTAATCCGTGCTAAGGTTAGAGAGCTAGGCAAGTTAATCTGTAATCTAGAATGTATTCTCATTCCATATAGACTTATACCTATATATAAAATAAGTGCAATAAGTTATTTTTGACATATTTATAGAAATATAGTATGTGTCTCCATGTCACTGTGCGCGACTGTATATATATATATATATATATATATATATATATATATATATATATATATATATATGTGTGTGTGTGAGTGTGTGTGTGTGTGTGTGTGTGTGTGTGTGTGTGTGTGTGTGTGTGTGTGTGTGTGTGTGAGTGTGAGTGTGTGTGTGTGTGTGTGTGTGTGTGTGTGTGTGAGTGTGTGTGTGTGTGTGTGTGTGTGTGTGTGTGTGTGTGTGAGAGAGTGTGTGTGAGTGTGTGTGTGTGTGTGTGTGTGTGTGTGTGTGTGTGTGTGTGTGAGAGAGAGTGTGTGTGTGTGTGTGTGTGTGTGTGTGTGTGTGTGTGTGTGAGAGTGTGTGTGTGTGTGTGTGTGTGTGTGTGAGAGTGTGTGTGTGTCTATGTGTGTGTGAGTGTGTGTGTGTGAGTGTGAGTGTGTGTGTGTGTGTGTGTGTGTGAGTGGGTGTGTGAGAGTGTGTGGGTGTGTACATGACATGACCTCATTTTCGTCATCTCCTGGGTAGGATTGATGGACATTTGAAGACATTTTTCGAAAATCGCGTAATGAGTACGACCTCAATAGCTGATTTCCCCTAAGGGAAATCTGCTAAAAATGCAATTATCTCGGTTAATATTTAAAATAGAATATATCTATATATATATATATATATATATATATATCTATATATATATATTAATTTGCAATAAGATTGGTCCTATTCGACGTATATTAGCGAAGATATTTTGAAATTTCGAAGTTCCAGCCCACTAAACCCTCCAAAACTTGGTATCTGCTATGTAGGGAGAGTATCTGTAATTTTTTTCTTTCTTGATATGTTTGTCCTCGATTTTATTTCTGTACATGGACTTTATGTATGCATAACAAGTTTCTAGATTGGTAGGTGAGACTCTTTCCATGAAAGCGATGAGATGTCAAGAAATTTAATCAATTTGTGTCAGACTTTTAATCTTGGAGATTATGTCGTCGGTCTTTCCACTGTTGGGAAAACACATGATGGAAATTTCATATTGCAATACACTTTATATAATAAGAATTCTTGTAAATTTCAGAATATTTGAGTTATTTCTGAATGGCTAAATAGAATCTTTAATACCCTATGAACAACAGCATATTCAATATGAATACTAAGAAATTTTAATTTACTGTAAATAGCGTTTTTTGATAAGTAGAGTGAAAACCCTATTGAATTTCCAAGAATCATTTTGTGAACTATATTGGTATTTATTTAGAACATGACTATGTGCTTAAGTTAAAAAGTATAAATAACAATGAAAATTGAATAGAACACCTAACTAGTTATGTTCTTGACAGGAGAAAATGTACGGAATATTGATACTAACTATCTGAAACAGCATTTGCTGGATAAAATCATTCGAACAACCTTCTGACGAAGGAGATATTTAAATAATCGAATGTCAGTTACAGGTGGGCTTCAGCTATAATTTTACATCCAACCTAAATATGTCGAGGTTCGTATTAAAATAAAAATTACCACACGGGCTGGTATTTAACACGCGTGCGATCTCATCTCACCTCTACTGAAGACAGACGACAAGAGAGTAAGAGTTAAAATTTAATACTCTTACCGAAACATGAATTCCATGAAGTAAACCGAATCATCCGGTCGCTTAGGCCTGGAAGGGTTAACAGCAATTCCCATCAACAAATTCGTTATTTTTATTTATTGTTTGAATAACTTGTATCTCATTTAATCTATTATTGTATTTTTTAATCCTTTCATTGAAATCAGTGTCATCCGTACGATATATAGATCGTGACGATGAGCGTTTTATTGGTCCATGGCTCGTGGAAGGCTCCATAGCAAAGCATATACTATGTGAAACAGACATGAAAAGAATACGATCAGTGTTACAAGCTATAATGAAAGGTACACAACATACGTAAACCGAATTACCCCGTATCTTAGACCAGCAATACGTAGGCTGTTAACCGAAACAAGAGGTACACGAGACCAGAGCAAAACGAGCTATAGCTAGTCAAGGTCGAATGCCGTTGACAAACTACCCCAAAAAACTTTCTCAGGTTAGAGGAAGGAAAGACTCACAGCTAATGAGGTGGAGAGCCCGCCAATATTAGCAGGTCTACCAATACATGAAATATGAAAATCTCTACCGGCCTCTCTGACCGGTGTTTCGGTAAAAGTGTTAATACTTGAGCTACAAAAATGTGCATAGAACAACAATTGTAGAACATCAATAGTTCAACAAGAAGTGCACTGTGACATTTTACGATCCGACACATAACAACGGAGATATTTTGAATTTTCGAACTGCGTCCCTCTCTAAACGCCCACTATTCCATGTCTCATTTCCACCAGTAACAACTATGGCCTATCGTGTTGACTGTAATGGTTAAATATCGAGTATTGTATAGATCATATGTACGTGTGTGTGTAAGGTTTGATCCGGCCGCGAGACATTTTGAAAACCCCCATTAAACAAACTTATTACACTGCTTACTCCAAATGAGGAAGATGAGGATTTGTGCGTTTGACAGTACTTACAAATTCCAACAGTTCTTTTCATTGATGAAAGTTAATAAATCAAAACATCGTACAAAGCTGACTGACGATAATTTGGAAAATTCTTTTTGTTTTCGTATCAGTGGAATTAATCCAAACATCGATGGATTAGTTTCCCAAATTCAAGCTCAAGTGTCTCATTGATTTCGGTGTCACTATTTCACTTTCGTTGTTTGTAATTATTCCAAATTTTACGATTTAATTATAATGTTGTACCTTTTTATTTTCATTTCATTTTGTTATCTTAATAAATTGTATTATAATTACATTGTCGTATAATTTCATGTCTGATATCTATCGTTACAAACTTTAAACACTACTTTTAAAAGCGGCCCGCGAACGTATTTGCACACTAAAGTTTGGCCCGCAAAGTGTCAAAGGTTGGCCATACCTGGCCTAGATCAAGTAAACATTTTCGATTAACTAAAAACGTGAATTGATGACGTCATCAAATAACGCATTTGCATGTATTTAACAAAGTAAAATTTGAATGAAAACTACATGTTTTATTTAACCTTGGAATGGAGTAGTTTATCATATATCTCAAACACATATTCTCTATTTCTATTAAAAAAAAAGTCCGTCACGCAGGGGCTGCGTAAACTAAGCAGATTTCCTAAGTGAAGTTTTACTATAGAAAAATCTGCTTTCCCCTAACACAACCGTGAGTAAATACAATCGGTAATGGGAAATCATTCAGTTTATTTTAATAGGCTCCCAACGGAAACGGCTTCTAAATTGTAATACAATAATAGGTCTGCCGACCACTGAGAGCTGAAGAGAGAGATGGACTTATTCTTCACCGGAAAGAAAAAAAAATTACTGATATATATCTGAATATAACACATTAACTTTATAGTAGTCCAATAACTATAGAAGGAGGCGGCGGATGAACAGAATGTATTTGCATATATCTCACAAAGTAAACAGTTACACAAGAGCCGAACAGTTACGGAAAAGGCCGAACTAATCCCTTTCTCACCTCGTCCCTTATCCACACACACTTAATAAAAATGTGTGTTTTTTTTTCCTTACAGAGTGCGACCTCAACAGTTGACTTCTCTAAAATCTGATAAAATTGTACAATATTCTATTATCTATTAAATAACTTTATTTACTCATTAGTTAAGGACTCCAGATCTTACTATAAGGGTATCCCTGGAGAAGATTACACATCCTGCAACTGATATTTAGAATATTTTAATCAAGATCTATTAACCCCTCTTCCACAAGTCCGATTCTGGCCGGTATTGAACTCGATCTTTCTATTCCGTAGACAAGATTAAATATAAAATTCTTTGCTTAAAAAACGCAATCTCACACAGTTCAAATTCGAGAATTTTTTTCCCCTAGGAACGAATAACCGAACAGCAACGAGAAATGCAGAAATAATAATAAACAAGCACTTATACCAACAAGGTAGCACTCAATATGAAAATCCATGTCAATATAAGGTAAAGGACAAACTAAAGACGGCTGTGCCTTTTAAATACACTACGGCAATAGCAAACCGTATTAAGAAAATCTGTAAGGACGTATGACCAATAGACTGCAAATAAAATCAGTAAATGTTTAATTCCTATAGAAGATAACCTAAAACCCATAGAAACGAAATACAATTTTTAAAAAATAAACTGTTCTTCAGTGACAAATTTGACATAGGGAAATCCTAAGAAAGAAGATATTAAAACAGCATTGCAGAAATGTCGATAATTTAGAAAATAAAACATCTTTGTCCGAACATTCTTTGATATTTAAACAAAAATTTAATTTTGAGGAGGTAGAAATTGTAATTAATGTCAAAAAAGTAACCGAGCGGAAGATAAAAGAAAATATGCACATTATTAAAAACACACAATATGTTGCGAACGAGGAAACTGAGGAGACATTTATGTGGAATATTTATCAAATATTTAAATATAGCTTTTTATTTAAATAACAAGCTAGTCGATTAGATTTAGACGCAGCTATGCTTCTTCTGGAATTAATTTTATAAACATAAAAATGTGGTTATGCTTATTATAAAAATAATAAACCTTTATTATTAGGGTCCTTTTGAATTGCGAAATTAAAGACTCAAACTTTATCGTTTTTATCAGTACATAATTTATTTGACGAACACTACACACTTGGTAAATTCTTCTTCACTACTAACGACAATATGCACTATTAACTTCAGGTTCTTATTACTCAGCACAATAACTCATGACGAAACGAATTACTGATGTTCACCAAACACGGCACTGCACTGATGTTACCAAGCGCTGCACTGAAACTAAAAATTCCGTCACGCAGGGGTGCAAAGATTTCCCTCGTGAAGATTAATAATAAATAAACCTACCTACTGCTCACACAACATCACCGTGAATACTAAGTGAATAAATACAAACGATAATCATCGATCAAGAATTTAAGTCGGAGGGGTGGGTCACAAGAACATATTTGCATCTGTCTCGGATAATAAAGGCCTCTGGAAAACAATATTTGGTTTAAGCTTCGTATAATGTGATTTTTTTTATAACAGAGTATTGTTTATGTAACGAAAGTAGAAGTAGGGGTTTACTGAAGGCTGAAAACTGAAGAATGCAAATATCTCGATTAATATTAAGAGAACAAATATATATATATATATATATATATATATATATATTATATATATATATATATATATATATATAAAATTGTAACCTCTGTCTGTACATTGATTTTTTTCGCGAAATTTCACGAAAACTTTTCGTTTCACATGTCATAGACACCATAACTACATTTTGTTTCTTTTGTGTCTGTTTGTTTGTTTGTTTGTTACCTTTTCACGCATAAACGGCTGAACCGAATTTCATGAAACTTGGTATGTATATTACTACTAGCCCAACTTAGACTTTAGGCTATATTAATATTCTCTAAGACGAACAGGAGTGGGGGTTATAAGGGAGGCCTGAAATTAAAAATAGCGATATTTCGTTTCCTATTGCTTTTTCAGAAAATATGCACATAACAAAGGTTGTTTATTTTGTTATTTAGAGTAACTTTTGTTATATGCACTTTTGCCGTATACGGAAGTATAAATGAGTTATACGCTAAAAACTATAGCGGGAGTCCACAATTTTATTTGGCACAAAAGACTAAACCGAACTAAACCAAACTCGCTATGTGAATTAATACTAACGATTTCCTTACAATAAGCCATAATAACATTTCTAGGGACGGGCAGGAGTGGGGGTTATAAGGAAGGCCTGAAATTAATAATAGTGATATTTCGTTTCCTATTGCATGTTCGGCACATATGCACATAACAAAACTTGTTTATTTTGTAATTTAGAGTACCTTGTGTTATATGCACTTTTGCCATATACGGAAGTATAAATGAGATATACACTATAATCTAAAGGGAGTCAACTATTTCATTGGGCGCTAACGATTAAACCGAACTTTAAAAAACTCGTTATGTGAATCAGCAATAATTCATCCATGATTATAAGCTGTATTTGAATTTTAAAGTTCGAACGGGAGTGGGGGTTACAAGGGAGGAATGAAATAAAAATTCGTGAAATTTCATTTTCTATTTGTTTCTTGGCAAACATGCACATAAAGAAAGTTGTTTAGTTTGTTATATATAGTAACTTTTGTTTTATACGTTTCTCCGGGAACAATGTGTGGAGCAAGTAATTTTCGTAGAAATATTGATATGCTTAAAAGTTCATTTCAATTTGAACTATGAGATACCTCACCTGGAAATATTAATTCAAATCTATGTTAATATTTTGTCCTTAATAATTGAAATCTATGCATAATGCACAGGAGACGGGAAATATAACAATTTGGAGGACAGTGAAGACTTACATAAAAAAATAATTTTATTTTAACGGGTATTAACCCTAAACACTGGGGTAAATGTCAAAATATTGTGCAAAGTAAAGCCTTGCCAAAAAAATACCATCACCATTCAGCCTCAAATCAATTCCCGGGCGAAGCCGGGTATCTGAGCTAGTATATATATATATATATATATATATATATATATATATATCAACACTTATAGTGGATTTAATTTGCAATATGATTCATATTATACACTTTTTTTGATCCGACTTACAGTAACGGAGACATTTCGAATTTTCAAATTCCACCCCTCTAAACCCACCTACTCCTAATCCGATTTCACCCGACAACGAACTTGATCTTTCTTTTTGCATAATACGACTAAATATCGAGTTTGCTAACGATCAAACTCTCTCTCTCTCTCTCTCTCTCTCTCTCTCTCTCTCTCTCTCTCTCTCTCTCTCTCTCTCTCTACATATATATATATATATATATATATATATATATATATATATATATATATACAGTTTTGAACGGACCTTATTTTCGTCATCTACTTTGAAGAAACATTTCGAACATTTTGTCACAAGTACGACCTCAATGCCTGATTCCCCTTAAGGGAAATCTGCTAAAAAGCACTGTCCACTAAATGTGCATTGAACGGACTGATGTAAACTAATAAGAAAACTGAGAACTAAACTTACAGACTGCCGAGTCATAAGTATGGAGATATTAGAAACAAATGCAATATTTCCAATGATATAGAAGTGGCCCTTGGAGACCCGAATGAACTCGATAAATTGTTTAAACTTTGTGAAAAATACGAATTTATACAAAGAAATGTAAAGTACAATTTTTCGTATCCTCGTTTGTATTGTTAAAATGGTGATAAGGGTGAGGATACCAAAATTCCAAATACCAAAATGTGACTTATAGACACTACAGGGCAATGATAACCTGGTAGTTTTTCGTCCTTAAACCTTAAGAAACAAGCAAACAGACTACGGAGCGAGTGCGGGGCTTGGAAGGCACCGGCACTAGAAGGTTCTAGACTCCAACTTGCTCGCTAATCGGTGGGCATTGGGTATGTCCTCTAGGCTGCTCTACATCCCGCTCTGGCACCAATACTTTGCAGGGATGCCTTCATTTTCTTTGCACATCTTAAATACTTCATTAACCCTCCGGCGGGCGCGCATATTTGGGTTACGTTAGTGCGCTGCGGTGTTTGGACCGCATTTTGTGTTTTTTTTTTTCTATTTTTTACTAGAAAATAAGCAATAACTTACTTATTTATGTTGTTTTTTCATTTTTTGCTTTGGTTTTACAGTAATTCTAATGCTTCAAAATTATACGTTATTATATTGCTAAGTGAAGGATGGCTAAAATTTTTTTTTATAAATAGCTTTGGAATATAAAAAAAGTCCATGAGGCAGGGGCTGCGTAAACTAAGCAGATTTCCCACGAGAAGTTTAGTAATAGAGAAATCCACATACTGCTAACACAACACTGTGAATAAATACAAACGGAAATAAGAAATGTTTCATCCAATTTCAATAGCCTGCCGACAGGAAGCGTTAGGTTAGAAATGTAAACAAACGGGTCCCGCCTCACACCGGAAAGAAAAACAATTACTGAAATATATCAGAATATAACACATTAATTTTATTGAGAACTATTTACTATATCTAGTACTGTAATTAATAATGAGTCAGAATAATTGTTATATCAATCAATAAAATTTTAGTAGTCCAAAACTTTAAGATGGGGGGGAGTCACCAGTGCATATTTGCATGTATCTCGTATAATAAAGGTCTCTTGAATACAATTTTTGGTATTTAAACTTCCAATAATGTGATTTATTATGTATCAGAGTATTGTTTACGTAACATGAGTAGAAGTGGCGGTTTGGTGAAAACTGAAAAATGCAAATATCTCGGTTAATATTCAAGATAGAGAATAAATGTATATATCAATATTTATAGTAAATTTAATTTGTAATAAGCTTGACTCTGTATAATTTTTTCGATACGACGTATAGCAACGGAGATATTTCGAATTTTCGAAAATCCTCCCCTCTAAACCCCCCCCCTCCCACAGGTCCAATTTCAGACGTTAACGAACTTGATCTTTCTTTTGACATAAAACGCGTAAATATGAAGTATGGTAAGGATTAAACAAAAATGCGACCGCTAGAGCGGTAACACACAAAGATATATATATATATATATATATATATATATATATATATATATATATATATATATATATATATATATATATAAAGTTTTGAACGAACCTCATTTTCGTCATCTACTAGATAGGATCAATGGACATTTGAAGAAAAATACGAAAATTCCGTCATGTGTACGACCTCAATAGCTGATTTCCCTTAAGGAAATCTGGTAAAACACCTTGTCATATGTAGAATAATGATTGAGATATTATAATAATAAATTGTTTATTATAAATAACCACCAACATAGGATATTGAGGAACGTAGAAATAGTGGTATAGGAACAATCATTTTATGTTTTATAATATTATTATACAGACTAAAAATAGAGTAAAATTATAAATTATTTTCATAAAGTTTGAACAAACATTTCTTAATATAAATACAGAGTAATAGTATAATATAATAAAAGAATAAGTTCAGGTTTATAAATGATCAAATAAAGAAAATATATTCGGTTCAAATTTTGCACGAAAAAAATGTAATTTATCAATTAGGAACTAGAAAAAATGAACTTTTTTTAATATTACAGAATAAAAATCAAACTTCTTCTTCCTCGTATAAAGCATTTCCTGACTGGGGGGGGGTGGGGGGGGGGGGGGGTGGGGGGGGGGGGGGGTGGGGGGGGGGGGGGGTGGGGGGGGGGGGGGGTGGGGGGGGGGGGGGGTGGGGGGGGGGGGGGGTGGGGGGGGGGGGGGGTGGGGGGGGGGGGGGGTGGGGGGGGGGGGGGGTGGGGGGGGGGGGGGGTGGGGGGGGGGGGGGGTGGGGGGGGGGGGGGGTGGGGGGGGGGGGGGGTGGGGGGGGGGGGGGGTGGGGGGGGGGGGGGGTGGGGGGGGGGGGGGGTGGGGGGGGGGGGGGGTGGGGGGGGGGGGGGGTGGGGGGGGGGGGGGGTGGGGGGGGGGGGGGGTGGGGGGGGGGGGGGGTGGGGGGGGGGGGGGAGTGCGTGTGCGGGGGGGGGGGGGATGTGGGAGGGGGCGGGTGGGAGGGGGTGGGGGGTGGGGGGGTGTGGGGGTGGGCGGGGGTGGGGCGGGGGGGGGGGGGGGTGGGGGGGGGGGGGGGCGCGTGTGCGGGGGGGGGGGTGGGGGGGGGGGTGTGTGTGTGTGTGTGTGTTGTGTGTATTTGTCTATTTCGGCTCTAGGGGTCGAAATTTTTGTTTGATCGTTACCAATCGTTTTATGTAAAAAGAAAGATTATGTTTGTTAATGGCTGAAATCGGACCAGGGGAGGGGAATTTTGAAAATTCGAAATATCTTCGGTATTATATGTCGGATCGAAAAATTGTACATAACCAATCTTATTGCAAATTAAATTTTCTATAAATACTGTTATTTAGATTTATTCTCTATCTTAAATACTAACCGAGATATTTGCATTTTTATTAAGTGTAATGGACGAGCTATGGTTCCCGCCGAAAGCTAGTTCGGCCCTTTCCGTTCGGACTCGTATGGAGATTCCACTATTGTATAACTTTATGTGGGAAATCTCCTTAGTTTAAGCAGCCCCTGCGTGGCGGACTTTTTTATGTTTCCGTCAAGTATTCTGCTTTCCAAATAAGTTCCTTCACAAAAAATGTTTGAGAACAGCAGATCGAGAGAGAGAATTTGTCTTTGTTGAGAAATGCTCCAACGCATTTTGTATGGAGCTGGCAATGTTTTGTGCATTATCGGCTGGAATACTTGTTCCAGCTAATCCAGCCTCCAGGCATCCATCCTTCCTTGTCTCGGTCCAATCATCTGGTTCTCCAATAACTCATCCTTTCGTCCATGCTAATTCAGCCCACAGCATTTCTCAACCACCGTCATTCAGAGCCAAATATTTTTCATTCGCTCATGTCTGATTCTCAGTCGTTAACATCCTTCTTCTTTCAACATTTAGTCTACATGAGGGATGAGCAACATGCGGCCCTTTCAACATGTTTATGCGGCCCGCCAAGCATTTCTAAAATTGAATTTATTTTATCGACTTTCTGCTATCGATATATTGTAAATAAATTATTATAATTTAATGGTAGTAAATACTGAGCCGAAACAATTTTTTGTGACGTTACCAACTCATTTGTCGGCGACTTGTTCTAACATGCAATACCAACGCGCTGCTTCTGTGCTTGTTTGTGTTTGCTACTGTCAGTCAGACTGATAAGCTGTTAACTAACAATTTTAGCAATTCTTGTGTTTGTTGAAAGGCGTGAGAGCAATATTAATGCCAAAAAAGTAATATTAGAGTTTTTTATTCAAAATTAAGTTTTCCTACAATTTTTTTCAACTTTCAAATTTTTAATCCATAATAGCATGTCAGAAAAGCAAATGAAAAACGGAAGGGAAAGGTTGCGGATGAGTAATGTGGAAATTTGATTATTTTTTCACTTTCCTCAAAGATAAAGCTGTATTCTTAATATGCTCAGAGACTGTGTCAACATTAAAAGAATATAACATACAAAGGCATTAGGATGCACAACATGAACAGTAATATAAAAACAACTCCGGATATATAAGTTTAATAAAATGGAGAAAAACGTGGGAAAACAACAGATTATTTTAAAAAATCAAGCTAATTTATCAAATACAGCAGTTAAGGCTAGTTTATTTGTCAGTCAAATACTGGCAAAAAAACATGAATCCCTTTGCGGGAAGAGAGATGATAAAAGAATGTCTGACTGCTGTTGGAGAAATAGGATTTCCTGATAAAATAAATATTATTTCAAGCATTAGTTTATCAAGATTCACCATTGCAAGGAGAATTGAAGACTTGTCCGAGAACATAGCAACAACGATTCGTGAACACATTGCAAAATTCGAATACTGTTCTTTGGCACTTGATGAGAGTTGCGATATTACTGATACAGCACAACTGGCTATATTTTTACTTGGTATTTACTCCAAATTTAATATTACCGAAGAATTGTGTTCACTCATTCCAATGCAAGAGACTTCAACTGGCAAAGACCTGTAGTGTGACCTAAAGTCGTTTTTTGGAAAATATTTCAATTTATTGACAGTTTATCATATAAGGCTATTTCAAGGCATTAAGAAGGCCACAAAAAGGGAAACACTCGTTAACCACTGCATAATTCACCAGGAAACGTTGTGTGCGTAAAGTTTGAATTTGCCAAATGTCACAGTACCAATAATTGAACTAATCAGTTTCAGAAAGTCGCGTGCTTTAAATCACTGTGAATTTAAAGAATTCCTGAACAATTTAGAAACTGAATATGGCGACGTGGTTTTCAATACCGAAGTACGTTGGCTTAGTTGAGGTGCAATGCTAAAAAGAGTAAGGGATATGCCTTTTCTCATTTTGGTAATAAAGAATGGATGTGCGATTTTAGGTTTCTTATCGACTCGACTCAGCATCTCAATGATCGTAAAGTGGAACTTCAAGGTAAAGGACAGTTCATTTAAAATTTGTACGATAAAATTCAGAGCTTTGAGCGCAAATTAAAATTGTGGAAACAGCATTTTTTGCAGAATATTGTATCTCACTTTACACATTTTGAAAAAGTTAACGTTACTACTTCTTAAAAATACGCACAGTATGTATACATTTTATATAGACAGCGGTTTCCATGAAAATGTTTTCCTCGCCATTTAATATCGATGTGGATACAGTTAAGGAAGACTTTCAAATGGAAGTAAGTGACATGCAGACTATGTATTTATGTAAATGTATCAAACATTTTTATAAATCGTATGTGAGCTCTGAGAAATTTCAGCTTTTGACGAAAAATACAAAGCAAATGATGTCTCTATTCG
The DNA here is from genome assembly GCA_019009955.1 of Riptortus pedestris. Taxonomy (NCBI): domain Eukaryota; kingdom Metazoa; phylum Arthropoda; class Insecta; order Hemiptera; family Alydidae; genus Riptortus; species Riptortus pedestris. The sequence goes on along the minus strand of CM032231.1, from coordinate 5,635,334 downwards.
GAAGTACGTGTGTTTATGAACGATTATCGTCGACCATGAAATTAATCAAAAATGACCACCCATCAAGACTGATTGATGCACTATTAGAGAGCTGCATATGTGTAACTAAAATTTAAATTGCCCCGATGATTAAATAGGATTGATGAACATTTGAAGAAATTTTTCGAAAACCGCGTCATAAGTACGACCTCAATAGCTGATTTCCTTAAGGGAAATATGCTAAAAGGTTGCTCACCCCCGGTCTACATAAATAATATTGCTATTTGCAGATTTGCCATAAGGGAACCAGCTATTGAGGTCGAACTCATGACGCAATTTTCAAAAAATTTCTTCAAATTTATATCAATCCTGCCAGATGAGGAAAATGAGGTCCGTTCAAAATTATATATATATATATATATATATATATATATATATATATATATATATATATATATATATATATATATATAAAATTGTAACCTCTGTCTGTACATTGATTTTTTTTCACGTATTTTCTCGATAAGGTTTCGTTTCACATGTCATAGACACCATAACTGCATTTTTTTATGTCTTATCTGTTTGTTTATTTGTTTGTTTGTTACATTTTCACGCATAAACGGCTGAACCGAATTTTATGAAACTTGGTATGTATATTACTACTAGCCCAACTTAGACTTTAGGCTATATTAATATTCTCTAAGACGAACAGGAGTGGGGGTTATAAGAGAGGCCTAAAATTAAAAATAGCGATATTTCATTTCCTATTGCTTTTTCAGCAAATATGCACATAACAAAAGTTGTTTATTTTGTAATTTAGAGTAACTTTTGTTATATGCACTTTTGCCGTATACGGAAGTATAAATGAGTTATACGCTAAAAACTATAGCGGGAGTCCACAATTTTTTTTGGCACAAAAGACTCAACCGAACTAAACCAAACTCGCTATGTGAATTAATACTAACGATTTCCTTATAATAAGCCATACTAACATTTCTAGGGACGGGCAGGAGTGAGGGTTATAAGGGAGGCCTGAAATTAAAAATAGCGATATTTCGTTTCCTATTGCTTTTTCAGCAAATATGCACATAACAAAAGTTGTTTATTTTCTTATTTAGAGTAACTGTTGTTATATGAACTTTTGCCGTATACGGAAGCATAAATGAGTTATATGCTATAAACTATAGCGTGAGTCCACAATTTTATTTCGCACTAAAGACTCAACCGAATTTAACCAAACTCGGTATGTGAATTAGCACTAACGCCTTCATTATAATAAGCTATACTAACATTTCTATTTGTTATTTAGAGTAACTTTTGTTACATACACTTTTTTCGTATACCGTATTATAAACGAGATATACGCTAAAACCTATAGCGGAAGTGAACAATTTTATTTGGGACAAAAGACCCAACCAAAATAAATAAAACTCAGTATGTGTATTAGCACTAACGCTTTCATTATAACAAGCCATACCATCATTTCTAGGGACGGGCAGGAGTGGGGGTTGTAAGGGATGCCTGAATTTAAAAATAGCGGTATTTCGTTTTCTATTCGTTTTTCGGCAAATATGAACATAACAAAAGTTGTTTATTTTGTTATTTAGAGTAACTTTTGTCATATTCATTTTTGTCTTTTAACAAAGTATAAACGAGATATACACTATAAACTAAAGCGGGAATAACTGAAATCTATGCATAATGCACAAGAGACGGGAAATATGACAATTTGGAGGGCAGTGAAGACATACATAAAAAATTAATTTTATTATTAACAAATGCCAACAACGGGTATTAACCCTAAACACTGGGACGGGTAAATGTCAAAATATTTGCAAATTAAAGCCTTGCCAAAAAAATACCATCACCATTCAGCCTCAAATCAATTCCCGGGCGAAGCCGGGTATCTGAGCTAGTATATATATATATATATATATATATATATATATATATATATATATATATATATTTGTCTGTTACCGCTGTAGCAGTCGAAATGTTTGTTTAATCGTTAGCAAGCTCGATATTTAGTCGTTTTGTTTAAAAAGAAAGATCAAGTTCGTTAACGGCTGAAGTCGGACTAGGGGGAGGGGGGTTTAGAGGGGTGGAATTTCGAAACTTCGAAATATCTCGTTATTATACGTCGGATCGAAAAATTGTATAGTGAAAATCTTATTGAAAATTAAATTTACTATAAGTATTGTTCTATACATTTTTCGGTATATTGAGTATTAACGGAGTTATTTGGATTTTATAGTTTTCTGCTTTCAGTAAACCCCTACCCTTACTAGTGCCATATTAATAATAATAATTATGAACCACTTCATTACAAGTGTTAGTCACTATTTGCTAAAATTGTATCCGTAACTAATTTTTTATTTACTTATTTATTTGGAGCTTCACAGCTGTGGCGATGTTGGTCGGAGAAAAAAAAAACTGTATAAAATTATAAAATTTAAAAAAAAACGAAACTAAACCAAATTAATTTAAACGAACATAAAACAACATAACAGAAACGTAACATGAAAAATAGAAAAGTAACACGAATTTTATATATATATATATATATATATAAAATTGTAACCTATGTTTGTACATTGATTTTTTTCGCTAAATTTCACGATAGTTTTCGTTTCACATGTCATAGATACCATAACTGCATTTTGTTTCTTTCGTGTCAGTTTGTTTATTTGTTTGTTTGTTAACTTTTCACGCATAAACGGGTGAACCGACTTTTATGAAACTTAGTACGTATATTACTACTAACCCAACCTAGACTTTAGGCTATGTTAATATTCTCTTAGACGAACAAGAGTGGGGGTTATAAGAGAGGGCTGAAATTAAAAATAGCAATATTTCGTTTCCTAATGCATTTTCGGCAATTATGCACATAACAAAAGTTGTTTATTTTGTTATTTGGAGTAACATTTGTTATATACACTTTAGTCGTATACCTAAGTATAAATGACTTATACGTTAAAAACTACTGCGGAAGTCAACAATTTTATTTGGCACAAAAAACTCAACCGAACTAAACCAAACTCGGTATGTGAATTAGCATTAATACCTTCCTTATAATAAGCCATACTAACATTTCTAGGGATGGGCAGGAGAGGGGGTTGTAACGAAGGCCTGAATTTAAAAATAGCGGTATTTCGTTTCCAATTGGTTTTTCGGCAAATATGAACATAACAAAAGTTGTTTATTTTGTTATTTAAAGTAACTTTTGTCATATTCATTTTTGTCTTATAACAAAGTATAAACGAGATATACACTATAAACTAAAGTGGGAGTCAATTATTTCATTGGGTGGTAACGATTAAACCGAACTTAAAAATCTCGGTATGTCATTTAGCATTAATTCTTCCATAATTATAAGGTATATTAAAATGTTTAGGTTAGAACGGGAGTGGGGGGTTTAAGGGAGGCCTGAAATGAATAATTGCGATATTCCGATTCCCATTGGTTTTTCAATGATTATCTATAAATAATATAAAAATTCCATCATTAGTCAGTCAACGATGATTTCCCAGGCATCGCCGGGTATATTAGCTAGACTGTATATAAAAAATAAGTACTTTATAGATGATATTTAATTATAATAAATGCTATCCATGATTATGATTTGAATTATTCACGGTGTGTCAAACAGTGGAGAGGGAATGATTAGAGATTTATTTTCATTTATTCTTCAATTCTAATTTTTTTTTTTTTAAAGTGCAGTTGTATAAGGAGAAGCATTACCAAAAACAAAATAGAATCTTTCCTTCTCAAATGATATCCCGAGCGAAGCCGGGTACCTTAGCTAGTATATATATATATATATATATATTTGTCTGTTCACGCTCTAGCGGTCCCAATTTTTGTTTGATCGTTACGAAACTCGATATTTAACCGTTTTATTTAAAAAGACAGATCAAGTTCGTTAATGGCTGAAATCGGATTAGAGGGAGGGAGGGGGGTTTAGAGGGGGGATTTTCCTAAATTCGAAATATTTCCGTTTTATGCATCGGATCAAAAAATTGTATAGAGCCAATCTTATAGCAAATGATATTTACTATAAATATTGTTATATACATTTGTTCGCTATCTTGAATATTAATCAAAATATTTGCATTTTTATGAAGTCTCTGGTCGGGTATAGTTCGGATTAGGTCGGCTTTTTTCGTAACTGCTGCTCGGCTTCAGGTGCCCCTGCGTGACGGACTTTTTTAGCAAATTTCCCATAAGGGAAATCAGCTATTGAGGTGTTACTCATAGGCGGAATTTTTCGACATTTTTTCTTCAAAAGTCCATCGGATACTACCTAGTAGATGACGAAAATGAGGTCCGTTCAAAACTGTAAATATATATATATATATATATAATTATATATATATATATGTATATATATATATATGTTGCGAAAACTAAATAGATGAATAAATCCTTCATAGAGAGATAAGAGTCGCGTATTTGGAAAGTGTAGACGTAGATCAAAGAGACCGAAAGAATGTTCTAGGTCTGACCACCGTACCTTCCCAGCCAGACGTCGAATAACTAGACAATTCCCCTTTGATGTATGCAGCCTCACCTATAAAAAGGAGCTCGGCCAGCCCGTGAGTCAGTTTTTCCACCTGGCACCGCCAGATACCAGGCTCAACCCCACAGTTAATTATCGCTCTTACAACACCACATTTTTCTCATACCCAACTATCCTTATAGTAGAGGCGCATCGCTCAGTACAATGGAGACTACCAACTCCAAAACCCACTTAGGGTTTAAAAGGTCCTACATTTCCTTGTTTTTCAATTTTTTCTGTGTCAATCGGGACTCTGGTAAAAAAAAAAAAAAAAAAAAACAAAAAAAAAAACGTGAGTCCGTTTAATTGCTCAGCGTATCTTGATGTTCACATCAGTGCCTACAGTGCGACTTAGTGCAGTGCGGTAAAGAGTTTTTATAAGAAGAACAGTGTGTTGTGCCGTGACTGTAAGTAACAGTTTAGTGCCGTGTTTAAAGACAGTGCAGTGCCGCGAAGTAAAGGACAGTGCAGTGCCGACGAAGTAAAAGGACATGAAGTGCCGCGAAGTAAAGGACAGTGAGGTGCCGCGACCGCAAGCAAAGGACAGTGCAGTGCCGTCTTTCAGTGAATTTCCCGTGAATTATTGGACTGTGACTCAATTGAAGAACAGTAACGCTATCAGGTGTATACTGCGAGTGTAGTAAATTAAGAATAATCACCAAGTTTAATTGAGCAATTTGTGAAATAAATTTTGCAGTGGATAAAAAAACTCTGTGAAACTTACGAGTATTTATAATTTTGCAATCCAAAAGAACTCTTATTAAAAACGTTTATTACTGGTTTTGGTAATAAAAACGTAACAATATATATTTGTCTGTTACCGCTCTAGCGGTTGCAATTTTTGTTTCATCCTTACCAAACTTCATATTTAGGCGTTTTATGTAAAAAGAAAGATCAAGTTCGTTAACGGCTGAAATCGGACCAGTGGGAGGGGGGGTTTAGAGGGGAGGATTTTCGAAAATTCGAAATATCTCCGTTACTATACGTCGGATCGAACAATTGTACATAATCAATCATATTGGAAATGAAATTGACTATAAATATTGTTCTATACATTTATTCTGTATCTTGAATATTAACCGAGATATTTGCATTTGTATTCTGTGTGTGGTCACCAGTAGGCTATGTTCCGACTTTCCGCGGAGAGCTCTGGCGGCCGTTTCCATAAGTATTCATCCCTCGTGAATAGGTTTAGAGGTTAGGTTAACTGTTTTTTGGGGCTAGAAACTACTGGGTTATTAGGCCCTAAATAATGTTGTTTTAGGTTTAGAGGTTTCTTACTATTACAGTTGTTATTAGGCAGATTTCTCTATTGTAAAACTTCACGTGGGAAATCTGCTTAGTTTACGCAGTGCCTGCGTGACGGACTTTATATATAAGAAGATGAGCTAGTGCCCCCAGCTTATAGAGACAATGTACCTCACCACAAATATTTTAGTCCGATATTTATGACAAATATTTAGTAGTTTTATTTAATAATTGAACATTTTTGAAAGCATGCATTTTATATATTAAAATTTCAGTCATACATGAACTTCATTTACTTATTTTTAAACAAAGAGTATTTTTTAATATATTTAATAGATTCGGGCTTAGCTTTGAAGTGTTTAACTCCTGAAAATAATACACTGTTCTCGAAATATTTATGTCTGTAACATAGTAATTTCAATTGCACTAACATGGATTAAATGAATAATTACCAAAATCATAAAAGTACATGCTTTATTACAATTGGAATTTTCTAAAAGTTAAAACTTAAATGGATAACACTGTCCAAGTTTATGAATAAAATAATTATCTGGTTAACTCTGATTTTAAAAAAGGATTCAGTGGAATGTGTATAAACCTGTCGGCAACCTGATTCCAGCTAAATAATTAAAATCAATTCTGAAAAGGTAACTTTTGCCATCCTAATTAGCCATTATCGAGTAAAGCGTAATGCGTACTTTTGGCTTTATGTTGAAATACATTTAACAAGTCCAGCTACATTTTACTTTGGTTTAATTAAAATGAAAAGGAAACGAATCATTGTCATTTTCTTTTTGTATCTGGCCTCCATTACAACTTCTACTGAAGTTTTTCTATAGAAAATATTAATGCAGTCTTGAGTCTGATCCGGCGGCTTCCCGGACAAATAGAAATACAGACTTCATTCAACTCGTCGCGCCGTTAATTATCAACTCAAGCCATACTTTGAAATGCATGTCTCATTTATAAAATGGTATACGATAAAATATAAAATAAGTCTACATAACAAAAGAAAAAAAACTTTTCTTTTGTACGGAGTAATCTATTCTTTTGATATTGATTATGTATCTAACAACTGAATTAATGAGTATCACATAAACTTAAGATTTGATTTAAATTAAAAAAACACAGTTTTCACCTTTAAATTGTTAATATATTATTAGCAGATTTCCCTTAAGGGAAATCAGCTATTGAGGTCATACTCATGACGCGATTTTCGAAAAATTTCTTCATATGTCCATCGATCCTACTAGAGATGACGAAAATGAGGACCGTGTTTCAAAATTATATTATATATAATATATATATATAATATATATAAATTTGTCTGATAACGCACTAGCGGTCGCAATTTTAATTTGATCGTTACATGAAACTCGATATTTAACCGTTTTATTTAAAAAAGACAGATCAAGTTTGTTAATGGCTGAAATCGTTATGTTAATTTCCGAAAATTCAAGTTATGATAATAGAGGCTGAAAAAAATCGGACTAGAGTGAGGGGGGGGGGGTTAGATGTGGGGATTTATATACGAAAAATTCGTATAAATATCTCCGTTATAATCTCTATCTTGAAATATTAACCTAGATATTTGCATTTTTATGAAGTCTGTGGCCGTGGCCCGGGTATTAGTTCGGGATTAGGTAGAGACCGTTTCCGAAACATTCTCGGCTCAGGTGGCAGCTTCTAACCTTACCCTGTTCCGTTTCTAACCCTTACCTTACCTTCCTTACTTTGTAGATTTATGCAAATACGTTCTGTTCATCCCCCCCCCCTTCTTTAGTCCTTGGACTACTAAAATTTGAGTTATTAAAATATAAATTATTCTTACAATTCAGAAGCCGTTTCAGTAGGGAGTTTATTTTAATTAACTGAAAGATTTCTCATTACCGTTTGAATTGAATCATGGTGCTGTTGTGTTACCAGTATGCAGATTCACTATTGTAAAACTTCACATGGGAAATCTGGTTAGTTTACGCAGCCCCTGCGTGACGGACGTTTTCTTCCGGTGAGAGGCGGGCAGACCCGTTTGTTTACATTTCTAACCTAACGCTTCCTATCGGCGGGTTATTGAAATTGGATGAAACAATTCTTATTTCCATTTGTATTTATTCACGGTGGTGTTGTGTTACCAGTATGTTAATTAGCAGATTTCCCCTGAGGGAAATCAGCTATTGAGGTTGTACTCATGACGTGATTTTCAAAATTTTTCTTCAAATGTCCATCGATCCTACCCAGGAGATGACGAAAATGAGGTCCGTTCAAAACTGTATAAATATATATATATTTGTCTGTTACCGCTCTAGCGGTCGCAATTATTATTTAATCGTTACCAAACTCGATATTTAGTCGTTTTATGTAAAAAGAAAGATCAAGTTCGTTAACGGCTGAAATCGGACCAGTGAGAGGGGGGGTTTAAAGGGGAGGTTTTTTGAAAATTCGAAATATCTCCGTTACCATACGTCGGATCAAAACATTGTATAGAACCAATCTTACTGCAAATTAAATTTACTACAAATATTGTTCTATACATTTATTCTCCATCTTCAATATTAACCGTGATATTTGAATTTTTATTAAACGTCGGCCGATAACGAACGTTTCAGGCCAAAAGCTAGTTCGCCACTAACTGTTCGGCTCTCGTATAGAGATTTCTCTATTGTATAACTTCACGTGGGAAATTTGCTTAGTTTTCGCGTGACGGACTTTTTAGACAAAATAAAGGTCAAGTAAGTTCAGTAAATTTACATTTTAATAATCTCTACAACGTAAACAAACAGGTCAGCCAAATTCATTTCAAAGCTGAATAGATAGGTAGAAATACTCTAGACAGGAAAGAAAAAAAATTACTAAAATACATCTGAATATAATAAATTAATTTTATTAACAGCTATTTACCATAGCTAGTGTTATAATTTATAATGATCAGTATAATTTGTGTCTCAATCACTCAAATTTTAGTAATCCAAGAACAAAAGAGGTCGAGGAGGGGGGAGTCAACAGAAGTTCAACATATTTGGTATTTATTCTTGGAATGAAGTGGTTCATGATATAACAGGTTGTTATTAATATGATACTAGTAGGAATGGGGGTTTACTGAAAGCCAAAAACTTATAAACGAAATATCTGTATTAATAATCATCATACAGTAAATTTGTATAAAACTACATTTATAGATGGTTCAATTTGTAATAAGATCGATTTGTAGTAGATATATTTCGAATTTATATATCATTTTGAACAGACCTCATTTTAGTCATCATCTTGCTATAATCGATGGACATTTGAAGAAATATTTCGAAAATCGGGTCATGAGACCGACCTCAATAGTTGATTTGCTTAGGGGAAATCTGCTGATATGGCGAGAACAGATCAATATTGCGTCATACCATCATTTGAGAAATCTGCTTAGTAATGGTAAATGATATTAGTTTGATTCTATGAACAAGCCTGTATTTTTATATACTTATGCATTAACTATTCACACGCGAAACAGTATATTTTGTGCCGAAGTACATTTCGAGGTTATTATGGAAATGTAGGGATTATATATTACGTGAGTTATTTAGACCTGAAATGACCTGTTCAATCGCCATTGACAGCAAACAGCTATTGAATTCAAACAATATTTTTTCAATCGACAGTATTTCTCTCAGTTGTAAACTAGTGAATGGATTTATATTATGTTGGTAAGTGCTTCACGATATAATAAATATTATCCGATGAAAATTACGCGTTTATTTCGTCCATAAGTTAATCCAATTTTACATTTAACCCTCCGGCGGACGCGCCTATTTGAGTTACGTTAGCGGGCGCGTGTTTGGATCGCATTTTCTTTTTTTTCTTCTATTTTTTATTAGAAAATAAGCAATAACTTATTTATTTATGTTGTTTATTCATTTTTGCTTTGGCTTTACAGTAATTCTAATGCATGAAAACTATAAGTTTTCATATTGCTAAGTAAAGGAGGGCTAAAATTTTATTTTTTATAAATAGCTTTGGAATATAAAAAACAACCTTGCAATAGGTAGAACAATGATTGAGATATTTTAATAATAAATTGTTTATTATAAATAACCACCAACATAGGATATTCAGGAACGTAGGAATAGTGGTATAGGAACAATCATTTTATGTTTTATAATATTATTTTACAGACTAAAAATAGAGTAAAATTATTAATTATTTTCATAAAGTTTGAACAAACATTTTGTAATATAAATACAGAGTAATAGTATATTAGTAATATAATTAAAAAATAAGTTCAAGGTTATAAATGATCAAATACAGAAAAAATATTCGGTTCAAAATTTGCAAGAAAAAAATTTAATTTATCAATTATAAAATAGAAAAAATGAACTTTTTTTGATATTACAGAACAAAAATCAAACTTCTTCTTCCTCGTATAAAGCATTTCCCAGTCAATTATTGCACGTTATACTTGATGGATACTGTGATTTCGGAATGTGTAACACTAAAGGGCGCGCCGCGGTGTTTGGACCGCAGTTACTGAACTCACGCAAATTAGGCAGAATAGCTACTGAGGTAAGGGGAATGGAGGGGGCATGAGTCCGCTCAACATGTTGATATACAAAAACCTGCAACCCCCAGCCTGCTGAAGTCATTTCTATTCCTAGTATATTGACAGATGTTCAAATTGCGGTCCAAATGCCCCAGCGCGCCCGCCGGAGGGTCAAGTAAATTAAAAATGTTTGTGTTTCAAGAAGTACAGCGGCGGGTAACATAGGTTATACACACGGAATCAGGTAAGCCCAGAGATTTTATGCGAAGTTGCTAATCTCAAGTGGTAAACCTAGAGTATTAGGTTCGATTCCCACTTGGGTAATAAGAGTTTATTTAGTGACGAGCTGGTTAAATAAAATCATGATTCCCACCGAGTATAGAAAAGGGTGGTAACCTAGAAATAATCTGTCCATATTAATCTTTGTAGCACATTGTGGACTATGATAAAATAAAATTTTAATAATATGAGTGTTTTTGATAGGACAGATATATGTATTAGTTTTGGGTACTACTCCATACTTAGTTATAAACAATAATTCATTAAAATATTCCTGCTTGAAGGGCTGTTTCATTCGACAAAATTTGAACAAGAAGGAAACTTCAATTAATTTAGGAGTACGAAATACAAAACCATGTAATGTTATATCACATATTATAAAATTCATTTATTATAAAAAACTAAAATGTATGGAATAGGCAATATTTAGCCAAGTCAGCATATTGATAAAGCTGCGAGAGTTAATTTAAAACCTCTTGGGGCTTACAAATAATATAACTCATTCTGTCCACTCCCCTGGGAAATTAATCTACTCAGCGAAAAATAAACTCAAACCCTGTATTTTTCTAAGGGAAATCCGATTAAAAATTACCCTCCCAGATTTGTTCTTGTATTCAGCCAATAGAGCGCAAAACTGACTCCCGTGCCGGAGTAATAAAAAAAAAAGTGCTTAAGGAACGACTGCAAAAAAAGAGGTTGGAAACGAAGCATGACCTCTAAGCGGCTAAAGGAAGCCGCTAACGAAGCATGACCGCAATTGTGCATAGTAATTACAAAGCTCACTAATGAAAGTGCACTAGGACTGCATCCAACTAGCCGATAGAAGAGGCATCGCTAGTTGATAATGAAATTAATACTATTCACCATATTTAATTCCACTAGGCAAAAGCTTCAAAAGACAGGCTTCAATTGAAGTTAAATATATACGTCAAATCATTAATTGTGACAGTCTAATTTTTATACTTTCGAAACAGGATATTTACGCATAATGAACTAAAGAAAAAGTGCGTCACGCAGGGCATGCTTAAGCTAAGCAGATTTCCCACGCTAAGGCTTAGAATAGATAAATACACATACTGTTAACACAACACCTCCGTGAATATGAAGTGAATAAATACAAACGGTAATGAGAAATCTTTCAGTTACAAGCTAATAACTCTGCTACGGAACCTAACTTCTAGACCGGAAAGAAAAGCCATTAATGACATATATCTGAATATAACATATTAATTTGATTGAAAACTATTTACTATTGCTAGTGCTGTAAAATGTAATAAATCAGAATAATTTTAATCTCAATTACTTAAATTTTAGAACAAAAGAAGGGGGGAGGGGATCGACAAAACGTATTCACATATATCTCAGAAAGTAAACTTCTATGAAAACAATATTCCTTATTTAACCTTGTAATGAAGCGTTTCATGATATAACAACTTATTATTAATTAACACGAGTATGAGTGGAGGTTTACTGAAAGCGGAAAACTATAAAATACAAATATCTATATCAAATATCACTGGTAACCTGAAAGAAACTGAAGCAGGAAGTTTTCAAGAGAAGCTACAATCTGGAAGCTACAAATGTCTCGAAGAAAACGCCAAAAACTAGCAAAAGTCAAACTAAGAAGAAATAGTCTGGCCAATGAAAACAAATCCCCCAACCCTTAATTTTATTATTGTTTTATCAATTTTACTTATTATTAAACTTTACTTTGTTTTAATTTGCAGTCAACTATACTCCAGTGGAATCTAAATGGGATTAAAAGGCATATTTGCAGTCTGAAGTCCCTAATAAGCGATCATACACCAAACATTATAGCCATACAGGAAAGCCATTTGACACTAGGTGAAGAATTCAGCATACATAGCTATACTACTCATAGGAAAGATTACTCCTTGAGAGGTAGAGCATGCGGAGGGGTAACTATATTTGCTAGAGATATCATCTATAGTGAACCTATACAGTTGAGAACAACACTCCAAGCTGTGGCAGTCTCAGTACACCTCCCATTTAGATTTACAGTATGCTCCATCTATCTTCCACCTAGGGAACCAATTGACGCACTTGAAATACATGACTTACTGACACAGTTACCAATACCCATTGTGTGATCCTAGCAGATGTTAATGCTTTATCCTAAACGTGGAATTCTCCAATAGCAAATCATAAAGGAAATCAACTTCAACACATTTTTGAACATTTTGATTTAATTGCATTTAACAACGACTCGCCGACTCATATATGCTCCAGGACAGGAACTCTTACCAACATTGACGTGACACCTTCTTTATACTCACATTTTTCTTGGGAAGTTGATCAAGATACGCATGGAAGTGATCACTTCCCAATTCACTTAAAAACTAACAACCATACTCCATTATTCAGAACTATCCCAAGATACAACACCAAGAAAGCTGACTGGAACTCATTCAAGGACTATATTACTAACGAACTACATTCAATTACATTACATTCAATGGACGAATTAACCTCAATCATTATTAAAGCAGCTAACAATAGCATTCCCAAAACACCGACCACATACAAGAAATGCCCTGTTCCCTGGTGGAATGATGAATGCAAAGTAGCTGTCAATGATAGGAAAAGTGCTCTCAATTTATTCCGGAGAGAACCAACTGATGTTCATCTTATTGATTATAAAAGAAAGAAGGCGAAAGCACAGTGGGTCATAAAAAAGAGTAAAAAGCAATGTTGGAAATATTTCAAATTTTAGAAAATCCTCCCCTCTAAACCCTCCTCCTCCCACTGGTCCGATTTCAGCTATTAACGAGCTTGATCTTTCTTTTTACATGAAACGACTAAATATCGAGTTTGGTAACGATCAAACACAAATTGCGACAGCTAGAGCGGTAACAGACAAATATATGTATATATATATATATATATATATATATATATATATATATATATATATATATTTATATACTAGCTCAGATACCCGACTTTGCCCGGAAAATGATTTGCGGCTGAATGGTGATGGTATTTTTTTGGCCAGGCTTTAATTTGCACACTATTTTGACATTTACCCGTCCCATTGTTAAGGGTTAACACCCGTCGTTTCTGTCATCCATTTCCCGTCACCTGTGCATTATGCATAGATTTCAGCTATTATGGACAAAATATTAACATTGATTTTAATTCATTTTTCCAGCTGAGGTACCTGATAGTTCAAATAGGAATGAATTGTTGAGCATATCAATATTTCTTCGCAAATTACTTGCTCCACACATTGTTCCTGGAGAAATGTATAAAAAAAAAAAAAAAAGTTAATCTAATTAACAAAGTAAACAACTTTTATTATGTGTATGTTTGTCGAAAAACAAATAGACAATGAAATATCGCGAATTTTTATTTCAGGCCTCCCTTATAACCCCCACTCTCGTTCTAACCTAAACATTTTAATATAGCTTATAATCATGGAAGAATTAATGCTAATTTACATACCGAGTTTTGTTAAGTTCGGTTCAATCGTTAGCGTCCAATAAAATAGTTGACTCCCGCTTTAGTTTATAGTGTTTAAATTTATGCCAACTACTGGCCGACAGTCGCCAATTTATAGATGATGTTGAATGTTGACATGATGATGAAGTATTTAAGAAATAATGGATTATTTGATGAAATATAAAACCTATTATCCACAATTATGAAAGTTATATATAGCAAGCACTGTGGAATATAAGTTTTGCCCCCTTCCAGTTTAACTATTTATAGTTTTTCTTTTATTTTTTTTCCTTTGTTGTTTTATTTTTATTTACAATTTATATTTAGTTTTGTCCATTCTATTTATTTTGTACATTTGTAAAAGTTAGCTGTGTAAAAATTTTAATATTTATTTAATCTTGTCAAATTATATTCTAACATGTTAAAATACGAATCACCATTGTAGCGGAATGGTCCTATTTATTTTGTACTTTTGGAACATCTAGCTTTGTAAAAATGTTAATATTTATTTAATTTTGTAAAATTATATTCAAACATGTTAATATATGAATCGCCATTGTAGCGGGACCTCAAATAAATAATAAATATAATCTCGGATGGCAGACCTAGAGTGGCGGGTTCGAATCCCGCGCTGGGCAGTGGAAATTAATTTAATGACGGACTCATTAAATAAAACTCCTTGTGCCCACCCTGACTAGAAAAAGGATGGTAGCCTGTAGATTAACCCGTCCCGATTAGCCTAGTAGCATGAAGTTGGACGTAAAAAAAAAAAAAATTGTTCAACCAAAAATTACTCATTGCTCACCCCAATAATTGTTATCAGTACTGTAAGTATAAAGTCAATGACGCTGGGTAAACTAAATAGATTTTCCACTTGCTGGTGTAAGGCACCGGTGATCTAATTCACTATTTCTGTATTCGTTTGTTTGTTACTTTTCCACCCACAAACGGCGTAACTGAGTTTTATGAAACTTGGTATGCATATTACTACTAACCCATCTTAGACTTTAGGCTATATTAATATTCACTAAATGAACAGGAGTGGGGGTTATAAAGGAGGCCTGAAAATTAAAAATAAACGATATTTCGCTTTGCATTGCTTTTTCAGCAAATATGCACATAACAAAATTTGTTTATATTGTTATTTAGAGTAACGTTTGTTATATACACTTTTGCCGTGAACCGAATTGAGTCCATACGCTAAAAACTGTAGCTGGAGTCAACAATTTTATTTGGCACAAATGACAAACCGAACTAAACAAAACTCGTTGTGTAAACTAGCTCAAACCCCCCCCCCCCATGATAATAAGCTGTAGCAATATTTCTAGTGATCAGCGGGAGTGGAGGTTTGTAAAAAAATTAAAATTGGAAAATTTCGTTTCCTATTGGTTTTTCGGCAAATATGCACATAACAAATGTTGTTTATATTGTTATTAAGAGTAACGTTTATTATATTCATTTTTGTCGTATAACAAAGTAGAAACGAGATATACACTATAAACTGAAGCGGGAAGCCAACTATTTTATTGGGCACTAACGATTGAACCGAACTTAACAAAACTTGCTAAGTGAATTAGCATTAATTCTTCCAAGTTTATAAGCTATATTAAAATTTTTAGGTTCGAACGGGGAGTGGGAAGTATAAGGGAAGCCTGGAATATGTATTCGCGATATTTTCATTTTCTCTTTGTTTTAAGGCAAACGTGCACATAAGAAAAGATGTTTTTTGTATTATTGGAGGTTACTTTTGATTTAAACATTTTTTCGTATAAACTATGAAGCAAGTAATTTGCGTAGAAATATTGATATGCTCAACAATCCTTTCCAATTTGAACTAGCAGGCACCTCATCTGGATAAATTAATTCAAATATATATTAATATTTTATCCTTAATAATTCAAAACTATTATCTACTGGTTTTTGTTTATGCTAATTTTTTTTTAGGTAAACATTTTTTTTAATTCACTCAGGAATAGTTTTTCGGGATATTTTCGTTTTAAATACTTTTTTTTTTACTTCAGAGTTCATTCTTTTCCCATATAATTGTTTCAAAAATAGTTTATTTGCTACAACAAGGAGGAATGGATTAAAAAAAGAATTAAAAAAGAAAAAAACGCAAAAAGAATTTTTGAATGAGTCCAAAAAAAGAATGAACTTAAAAAACATCAACATAACAAAAACTTTGTCTAATTTATTTTAAACTAATTACGTAGTAATTATTTGTAAAAGGAATACATTTTCGTCCTAAACAGCTCTATGCAAAAAAATTCATGCGGCATCTTCCAGGGAAGAATCATCAAGAATACTTTAAGCTATGTGTATATATATATATATATATATATATATATATATATATATATATATATATATATATATCTCTGTGTGTGTGTGTGTGTGTGTGTGTGTGTGTGTGTGTTACTGTAAAACCCCGGAGTGTGGTAAATCTTAGGATTTTCCAGAAGCAATGGTAAATGTCCGATTTTATCTTTCAAATCGGACATTAGCCAGTAAATCTTAGGATTTGCCAAGAGGCTCGGTAAAAGCTAGAATTATCTCAATCAGGATGCGTCTTTTGGACTTTTACCAGAGAGTGGTAAATCCGAACATTTCCCAGCATCAGCCATTAGAGTTGGAATAAAGGTTATTTGAAATGAAAACTTTAGAATAAGTTTTATTATTATTTGTTACAGCATGGGAGAGAATTGTGGCACTTTGAATTGCACTTCATATTAGCTAACCTGCAAAGACATTTCTCATTTGATCATTTTTTTAAGCAGGTTGCATTTTTTGAAACCCTGGTCACCAACCATCTCTTCGTCCGACACTTCATCAGGAGACTATGTTTATTTAATGTTTTTCGGGCAGTTACCAAGCCAGCCTGTAAATCCTGGGATTTACCAACTGCCAAGAGGTGAAAGCTCAAATTTCATCTAGATTTCGGACTTTAACCAGTCCTCTTGGTAAATCATAGGATTTCCCGGTAAGTCCTGACATTTACCACACTTCGGGGTTTTACTATAACATATATATATATATATATATATATATATATATATATATATATATATATAATTCTCCCTTAAGGGAAATCTGCAAAAAATATTCATTCTAATCTCATCACCCACTCTCCTTTTTTCCGGCAGTGAGACACCTCACTCATATGAAGTATGTGCTGGACAAGAGATGTTGGGGAGTAACTGAAGCTTCAAAACAAGAAACTACGAAAACTCGCTTAATACTAGAGTTAAAAAAAATCGCCTTGGACAACAATCGTATAATAAATGGACCTTTTTAGCAGATTTCCATAGAGGTTGGTAACGATTAAACAATAATTATGACCCCTAGAGTGGTAAAAAAACAAATATATATATATATATATATATATATATATATATATATATATAGAGAGAGAGAGAGAGAGAGAGAGAGAAATAGAGAGAGAGAGAGTGAGAGAGAGAGAGAGAGAGAGAGAGAGAGAGAGAGTCTCCAGGGTATGATATATGGAAAATTGAATAAAATATATTAAAAACACGTCTTAAGTAAGACTTAAATAGTTAAAAATTGTAATTATTTCTGTAATATCATAGTGTATGTATTTACATTTCAAAACCAAACGTGTTCATTATTTGTAGACTATTATATAATTATAAAACAAAATGATTACACCCCTTATAAATTTCTAATACTTTCTACCCCACTGTGCCTAGGAACCCAGATATTCAATATTCACCTCCTCCAAATCTAGAATGGCCTCTAGTGATACCCACTCAGCTCAACAGTTGGCTGCAGAGGAACACCTTATGGCAATTATAAGTTTGGTTAAGGAATATGTATGAAGTTGATTTGAGCGACAAGAGATTAGGACAGAGAGAGTTAAGCACGATGGGAGGGGTGGAATGGAAAGGGTTGTGGCTCGGACAATAGGCTTCGTGTCACAAAAGAATTCTTTTGTCCGGCTCAAACAAGAAAAGTTTTCACAAAGTAGATAAGAGTTTGACCTCACGCCGACATTATAAAAGTACTTCTCATAATTAAACTTGGCTATTTGACAGGTGTCACGCAACTTTGACTTAGTCTCTTCAATTAGATCAAACTTGGTTCCGCTTGACGTCTTCCTCAATTGATTCCATCAATCAAATTATTCGTGCCATTCCTTAGATGAGAATATTGTATTCATGGAGAGTGATTTTCGTCTCAACAAAATTCAGAGGGATTCATTCCTCTTATGTAGTTGGTTCAATGTAGGACAAAATTAACCATTTCAGCTAATTTATCTTAAGAAAATCAGCCAGTAAGGTCACACCTACGAAATACATCGGATATGATTTATGTTTGTTTTATGTAAACAGGAAAGCAGGTAATAAATAGACAGGTGAAAAGTAAAAATTTAAACACGTCACACACACACACAAACACACACACACACACACATTAAAAAAAAATTAAAATATGGAATTAAATATTCATCAAACTGCCCAATTGTTTTTTAAAATATGTCCAGGAATTGTGTTAATAGGCTGGCTACCCTCACAGTTAGATAGTTGGTTCAAGACATATGAAATGTCTGCTTTTTGCTAATGATTAAATTATATTCGCCGACTCTAGGACGGATGCACAAGTGAAACTGAATTTTTGGGCTGGATATTGTAATAAAAACCAGCTGAAGATCAATAGGAACAAAACCAAGGTTATAATCTTCAGAGCCAGTCCGAGAAGCAAGAGACGTCCACCATTATTGCTGGATGGAGAGGCGATAGAGTACACGAACAGTATTACATACTTAGGAGTCCCTTTTAGCTGTGTCAGTAAGTTCAGACAGGCCGCCGAACTCTTTACCAGGAACCAGAGCACTGGGTAAAGTCAAGGAAATTCTTGCCAAGGGAAAATCAGGCTCTTGGGAAACTTCAGTGAAGCTGCTCGACTCGATTGTTGCTGCTATAGCTCTATATTCTTCTGAACTCTGGCCACTGTGCCACTATGATGAAATAGAAAGTCTACAGCTGAAGTTTATAAAAGGACTCTATCATTTACCAGTTAATACTCAAACCATTTTCTGAGATTGGAATTCGGCGGACAAGACATTAGGGTATCAGTCTTGAAGAGGACTCTAAACTGGTGGCTTACCGGTAAGACTATGGATGATAGATCACTAGTAAGAACGGGCTACGAGATGATAGTAAAGAAAACTAACTTCCATCCGGAGACCTTGAAAGATGTCTGGTTCTCTCCACTGCAAGAAATCTTGAATAGACTGGGATTGAATGATGTATTCCAAGAGGCAACGATATCTTGGCTACTCAAGAATAAGGAAGATATAATCGAGAAATGGAAGAACCACCTATTATCAATTGATGTCGAAAGAGTTGTGAATTCTCGCTACAGCCCTCTAGTCGGAAATTTGAGTTCCCTTGGCTGGGCGAAGAGTATCTCCAGTTTGCCTTTAGATAAGAAGAGAGCCCTAATCCAGCTGAGACTTTCGTCGAGTGACGAGATTTGTCTCTTCCTAAATGGCGTTGCCTACAAGATAAACAAACGGTGCAATTCAAAGTGCCACAATTCTCTCCCATGCTGTAACAAATAATAATAAAACTTATTCTAAAGTTTTCATTTCAAATAACCTTTATTCCAACTCTAATGGCAGATGCTGGGAAATGTTCGGATTTACCAAAATCTGGTAAAAGTCCAAAAGACGCATCCTGATTGAGATAATTCTAGCTTTTACCGAGCCTCTTGGCAAATCCTAAGATTTACTGGCTAATGTCCGATTTGAAAGATAAAATCGGACATTTACCATTGCTTCTGGAAAATCCTAAGATTTACCACACTCCGGGGTTTTACAGTAACACACACACACACACACACACACACACACATATATATATATATATATATATATATATATATATATATATATATATATATATATATATACCCATCGCTTAAAGTATTCTTGATGATTCTTCCCTGGAAGATGCCGCATGAATTTTTTTGCATAGAGCTGTTTAGGACGAAAATGTATTCCTTTTACAAATAATTACTACGTAATTAGTTTAAAATAAATTAGACAAAGTTTTTGTTATGTTGATGTTTTTTAAGTTCATTCTTTTTTTGGACTCATTCAAAAATTCTTTTGCGTTTTTTTCTTTTTAATTCTTTTTTTAATCCATTCCTCCTTGTTGTAGCAAATAAACTATTTTTGAAACAATTATATGGGAAAAGAATGAACTCTGAAGTAAAAAAAAAAGTATTTAAAACGAAATATCCCGAAACTATTCCTGAGTGAATTAAAAAAAATGTTTACCTAAAAAAAAAATTAGCATAACAAAAACCGTAGATATAGTTTTGAATTATTAAGGATAAAATATTAACATAGGTTTGAATTAATTTATCCAGATGAGGTACCTGGTAGTTCATATTGGAAAGAATTGTTGAGCATATCAATATTTCTACGCAAATTACTTGCTTCATAGTTATACGAAAAAATGTTTAAATCAAAAGTAACCTCCAATAATACAAAAAACATCTTTTCTTATGTGCACGTTTGCCTTAAAACAAAGAGAAAATGAAATATCGCGAATACATATTCCAGGCTTCCCTTATACTTCCCACTCCCCGTTCGAACCTAAAAATTTTAATATAGCTTATAAACTTGGAAGAATTAATGCTAATTCACTTAGCAAGTTTTGTTAAGTTCGGTTCAATCGTTAGTGCCCAATAAAATAGTTGGCTCCCGCTTCAGTTTATAGTGTATATCTCGTTTCTACTTTGTTATACGACAAAAATGAATATAATAAACGTTACTCTTAATAACAATATAAACAACATTTGTTATGTGCATATTTGCCGAAAAACCAATAGGAAACGAAATTTTCCAATTTTAATTTTTTACAACCTCCACTCCCGCTGATCACTAGAAATATTGCTACAGCTTATTATCATGGGGGGGGGGGGTTTGAGCTAGTTTACACAACGAGTTTTGTTTAGTTCGGTTGTCATTTGTGCCAAATAAAATTGTTGACTCCAGCTACAGTTTTTAGCGTATGACTCAATTCGGTTCACGGCAAAAGTGTATATAACAAACGTTACTCTAAATAACAATATAAACAAATTTTGTTATGTGCATATTTGCTGAAAAAGCAATGCAAAGCGAAATATCGTTATTTTTAATTTCAGGCCTCCTTTATAACCCCCACTCCTGTTCCATTTAGTGAATATTAATATAGCCTAAAGTCTAAGATGGGTTAGTAGTAATATGCATACCAAGTTTCATAAAACTCAGTTACGCCGTTTGTGGGTGGAAAAGTAACAAACAAACGAATACAGAAATAGTGAATTAGATCACCGGTGCCTTACACCAGCAAGTGGAAAATCTATTTAGTTTACCCAGCGTCATTGACTTTATACTTACAGTACTGATAACAATTATTGGGGTGAGCAATGAGTAATTTTTGGTTGAACAATTTTTTTTTTTTTTACGTCCACTTCATGCTACTAGGCTAATCGGGACGGGTTATCTACAGGCTACCATCCTTTTCTAGTCAGGGTGGGCACAAGGAGTTTATTTAATGAGTCCGTCATTAAATAAATTTCCACTGCCCAGCGCGGGATTCGAACCCGCCACTCTAGGTCTGCCATCCGAGATTATATTTATTATTTATTTGAGGTCCCGCTACAATGGCGATTCATATATTAACATGTTTGAATATAATTTTACAAAATTAAATAAATATTAACATTTTTACAAAGCTAGATGTTCCAAAAGTACAAAATAAATAGGACCATTCCGCTACAATGGTGATTCGTATTTTAACATGTTAGAATATAATTTGACAAGATTAAATAAATATTAAAATTTTTACACAGCTAACTTTTACAAATGTACAAAATAAATAGAATGGACAAAACTAAATATAAATTGTAAATAAAAATAAAACAACAAAGGAAAAAAAATAAAAGAAAAACTATAAATAGTTAAACTGGAAGGGGGCAAAACTTATATTCCACAGTGCTTGCTATATATAACTTTCATAATTGTGGATAATAGGTTTTATATTTCATCAAATAATCCATTATTTCTTAAATACTTCATCATCATGTCAACATTCAACATCATCTATAAATTGGCGACTGTCGGCCAGTAGTTGGCATACATTTGTGGGCCATGGCTACGTTTTCACTTGTGTGCAGTCAGTTAGTATGTGTTTTACAGTCAGCGATATTAGGACCAACGCCCTAACACGCACGGCCAACCAGAGCCCCGAACAAATTTTTCTAAATGTCTGGAAAATATTTCTCCTACAGATAGAAGTGGATACTTGCTCGGAGCAACAGTAGAGATATAAAGACCAACTGGATGAGAGAATAAATTTAATTTCCTTCGTTATTCCCAAGTGTAAAAAGAGAGAAACAGAGAAAACCACCCTTGAGAAGTTTAAGTCCTTTCTTTTATAAGAAGAAAGCTCTATATTTCAGTAGGAAATAATTAAAGAAAAATGCTTTTTATTACGAGGGTTGAGAATTCCTCCACGAAGAAGGACAGGGAAGACGGAGTTATGTAGGAAAGACATGCTTAATAAACATTTCGTGGATTCATTGCCTTTTTTTTATATTCCGAACCCCCCAACCGAGACCTGTCCCCTCTCAAAGAAATAATGCCTGACTCAAGTATTTCTGAGAAGCATATAATATCTATCATTATTAGCGAATTTTTCGCAAGGCTACTGAGCCATCTATATTGAACAAAATTCTTCATATGCCTATTGACCCTACCACGATGAAGAAAAATAGGGTCCACTCAAAACTATATGCGTGATTTATAACATCTCATTACTTGCAAATCAACAAAAAACACAATATTTATTACTACACGAAAACACACATATACAAAACATTAACTCATCCGACATTGAAAATCCCCTACACTACTCAAAATGGGACACATCCTGCTATACACCCACACATAAGAACTGACTCCAACTCTCGCAACAGAATTTCAAATCTACACAGACGGAAGCAAGGACAAAAAATATGTAGGATCCGCTTTTACTGTCTTTCATAAGAATATACTCACTGACGTACTTAAATACCGGACTAGGACCTTTTTATGTACAAACAACCAAGCTGAAGCGCTTGCATTAATGAACGCACTCGATTACGTAAAACGAAAATAGTAAACGAATCACAGAAGTAACTATAAACACAGACAGCAAGATAACAATACAAAAACTAATGAATACAGACATACATGACTCATTGACAGAACACAGAAGGCAAACTAATTATAGACATTCAAAACAACAATACCAAAAATATACTTGGATCAAAGGACATGCCGGACTTTACGAAAACGAATTAGTTGACAAAATTGCAAAAAAATGCATCCAAGGACCCAAAACATTCCCATAACATACTCCAACATAACAAAACAAAGTCTACAATTACACGTTACGCACGGACACAATAAAACAGTGGCAGGGAGCGATGGGACAAAACAGAGAAAAGACAAGCATTTAAAAAACATTCATCTCCCAAATATTGAGGAATACCTCAACACTTGTACTGCTACTGACTCTTACTCCACACAAGTACTCACTGGACACGGAACTACTAAATCTTATTTACATAGGTTCAAAATACTAAATGACAAAAACTGCCCCTGTGACAGAACGAGTGAACAGACTATAGAACACCTCATCTATACTTGCACACTGACTACACAGTTACGAAACACACTCCAACAAACACTTATCAAAAACAATTACCAGTGGCCAATAAATCTAAAGTATTTGTTTAAAAAATACCCATTAGTATTTAGGCATTTTTCTAAAACAGTAATAGAAACAACGGACATCTTAAACATCTTAATTAAAGAATAATAATTTGTCTTCCTTCCATTTTCTTTTTCTTTTTAACGCCTACATCAAGAATAATGCAATAGAATAAGTGGCATAACTTTCTTAATGAAGTGAAATTAACATGTTATTGGATTGTTTCGATTTTATGATTATGCATACTAATTTTTCATCACTTTGATTGTTTGTTCTTTCATTATGTACGTAATTTATTTATCTTTTTTTTTTCTTTTTCGTTTATTTTTTTTCCTTTTGTTTAATTTATTTCTTTTATTAACTTCAAGAACAAATTTATGAACATTTCTTGTATACAAAACACGATGTATTTTGTGCCTGTATCAAATAAACACCCTTTGTGCATGGGTATTGTGCAAATGAAAATATAAAATATATATATATATATATATATATATATATATATATATACACGTACAGTAAATATATATATATATATAAACAAGGATATATAATAATAATAATAATATATATATATATATACACACGTACAGTAAATATATATATATATATAAACAAGGATATATAATAATAATAATTATAATATATATAATATATAATAATAATATATATAATATATATATATATATATATATATATATATATATATATATATATATATATGTACAGTAAATATATATATATAAATATATATATAAACAATGCTATATAATAATAATAATAATAATATATATATATATACACACTTACAGTAAATATATATATATACACACGTACAGTAAATATATATATAAACAAGGATATATAATAATAATAATAATATATATATATATATATCTATATATATATATATACACGTACAGAAAATAGATATATATATAAACAAGGATATATAATAATAATAATAATAATATATATATATATAAACACACGTACAGTAAATATATATATATAAACAAGGATATATTATATTATTAATAATAATATATATATATATATATATATATACAAACATACAGTAAATATATATATAAACAAGGATATATAATAATTATATTAATATATATATATATACACACTGTACTGTAAATATATATATATATAAACAAGTATATATTATAATTATATATAATAATATATATATATATATTTACACGTACAGTATATATATATATATATATATAAACAAGGATATATAATAATAATAATAATAATATATATATATATATATATATATATATATATATATATATATATATATAAACTATATAATAATATAATAATATATAATAAATATATATATTATTATTATTATATATCCTTGTTTATATATATATATTTACTTTAAGTGTCTATATATATATATATATATATATTATTATTATATATCCTTGTTTATATATATATTTACTGTACGTGTGTATATATATATATATATTATTATTATTATTATATATCCTTGTTTATATATATATATATATATATATATATATTTACTGTACGTGTATATATATATATATATTATTATTATTATATATCCTTGTTTATATATATATTTACTGTACGTGTATATATATATATATATATATTATTATTATTATATATCCTTGTTTATATATATATTTACTGTACGTGTGTATATATATATATATATATATATATATATATTATTATTATTATTATTATATATCCTTGTTTATATATATATTTACTGTACGTGTGTATATATATATATTATTATATATCCTTGTTTATATATATATATATTTACTGTACGTGTGTATATATATATATATTATTATTATTATTATTATTACATATCCTTGTTTATATATATATTTACTGTACGTGTGTATATATATATATTATTATTATTATTATATATCCTTGTTTATATATATATTTACTGTACGTGTGTATATATATATATTATTATTATTATTATTATATATCCTTGTTTATATATATATATATATATTTACTGTACGTGTGTATATATATATATATATTATTATTATTATTATATATCCTTGTTTATATATATATTTACTGTACGTGTGTATATATATATATATATATTATTATTATATATCCTTGTTTATATATATATTTACTGTACGTGTGTATATATATATATATATATTATTATTATTATTATATATCCTCGTTTATATATATATTTACTGTACGTGTGTATATATATATATATTATTATTATTATTATTATAATATATCCTTGTTTATATATATATATTTACTGTACGTGTATATATATATATATATATTATTATTATTATATATCCTTGTTTATATATATATATATATTTACTGTACGTGTATATATATATATATATATATATATATATATATATTTTATATTTTCCTTTGCACAATACCCATGCACAAAGGGTGTTTATTTGCTACATGCACCAAATACATCGTGTTTTGTATACAAGAAATGTTCATAAATTTGTTCTTGAAGTTAATAAAAGAAATAAATTAAACAAAAGGAAAAAAAATAAACGAAAAAGAAAAAAAAAAGATAAATAAATTACGTACATAATGAAAGAACAAACAATCAAAGTGATGAAAAATTAGTATGCATAATCATAAAATCGAAACAATCCAATAACATGTTAATTTCACTTCATTAAGAAAGTTATGCCACTTATTCTATTGCATTATTCTTGATGTAGGCGTTAAAAAGAAAAAGAAAATGGAAGGAAGACAAATTATTATTCTTTAATTAAGATGTTTAAGATGTCCGTTGTTTCTATTACTGTTTTAGAAAAATGCCTAAATACTAATGGGTATTTTTTAAACAAATACTTTAGATTTATTGGCCACTGGTAATTGTTTTTGATAAGTGTTTGTTGGAGTGTGTTTCGTAACTGTGTAGTCAGTGTGCAAGTATAGATGAGGTGTTCTATAGTCTGTTCACTCGTTCTGTCACAGGGGCAGTTTTTGTCATTTAGTATTTTGAACCTATGTAAATAAGATTTAGTAGTTCCGTGTCCAGTGAGTACTTGTGTGGAGTAAGAGTCAGTAGCAGTACAAGTGTTGAGGTATTCCTCAATATTTGGGATGAATGTTTTTAAATGCTTGTCTTTCTCTGTTTTGTCCCATCGCTCCTGCCACTGTTTTATTGTGTCCGTGCGTAACGTGTATTGTAGACTTTGTTTTGTTATGTTGGAGTATGTTATGGGAATGTTTTGGTCCTTGGATGCATTTTTTGCAATTTTGTCAACTAATTCGTTTTCGTAAAGTCCGGCATGTCCTTTGATCCAAGTATATTTTTGTATTGTTGTTTTGAATGTCTATAATTAGTTGCCTTCTGTGTTCTGTCAATGAGTCATGTATGTCTGTATTCATTAGTTTTTGTATTGTTATCTTGCTGTCTGTGTTTATAGTTACTTCTGTGATTCGTTTACTATTTCGTTTTACGTAATCGAGTGCGTTCATTAATGCAAGCGCTTCAGCTTGGTTGTTTGTACATAAAGGTCCTAGTCGGTATTTAAGTACGTCAGTGAGTATATTCTTATGAAAGACAGTAAAAGCGGATCCTACATATTTTTTGTCCTTGCTTCCGTCTGTGTAGATTTGAAATTCTGTTGCGAGAGTTGGAGTCAGTTCTATGTGTGGGTGTATAGCAGGATGTGTCCATTTTGAGTAGTGTAGGGGATTTTCAATGTCGGATGAGTTAATGTTTTGTATATGTGTGTTTTCGTGTAGTAATAAATATTGTGTTTTTTGTTGATTTGCAAGTAATGAGATGTTATATATATATATATATATATATATATATATATATATATATATATATATATATATAAACACGCATATAGTTTTGAGTGGACCCTATTTTCTTCATCGTGGTAGGGTCAATAGGCATATGAAGAATTTTGTTCAATATAGATGGCTCAGTAGCCTTGCGAAAAATTCGCTAATAATGATAGATATTATATGCTTCTCAGAAATACTTGAGTCAGGCATTATTTCTTTGAGAGGGGACAGGTCTCGGTTGGGGGGTTCGGAATATAAAAAAAAGGCAATGAATCCACGAAATGTTTATTAAGCATGTCTTTCCTACATACCTCCGTCTTCCCTGTCCTTCTTCGTGGAGGAATTCTCAACCCTCGTAATAAAAAGCATTTTTCTTTAATTATTTCCTACTGAAATATAGAGCTTTCTTCTTATAAAAGAAAGGACTTAAACTTCTCAAGGGTGGTTTTCTCTGTTTCTCTCTTTTTACACTTGGGAATAACGAAGGAAATTAAATTTATTCTCTCATCCAGTTGGTCTTTATATCACTACTGTGGCTCCGAGCAAGTATCCACTTCTATCTGTAGGAGAAATATTTTCCAGACATTTAGAAAAATTTGTTCGGGCTCTGGTTGGCCGTGCGTGTTAGGGCGTTGGTCCTAATATCGCTGACTGTAAAACACATACTAACTGACTGCACACAAGTGTAAACGTAGCCATGGCCCACAAATGTATGCCAACTACTGGCCGACAGTCGCCAATTTATAGATGATGTTGAATGTTGACATGATGATGAAATATTTAAGAAATAATGGATTATTTGATGAAATATAAAACCTATTATCCACAATTATGAAAGTTATATATAGCAAGCACTGTGGAATATAAGTTTTGCCCCCTTCCAGTTTAACTATTTATAGTTTTTCTTTTATTTTTTTTTCCTTTGTTGTTTTATTTTTATTTTGTATTTTTTCCTCATAAATAAATATACTAACAATTTATATTTAGTTTTGTCCATTCTATTTATTTTGTACATTTGTAAAAGTTAGCTGTGTAAAAATTTTAATATTTATTTAATCTTGTCAAATTATATTCTAACATGTTAAAATATGAATCACCATTGTAGCGGAATGGTCCTATTTATTTTGTACTTTTGTAACATCTAGCTTTGTAAAAATGTTAATATTTATTTAATTTTGTAAAATTATATTCAAGCATGTTAATATATGAATCGCCATTGTAGCGGCACCTCAAATAAATAATAAAAATAATCTCGCATGGCAGACCTAGAGTGGCGGGTTCGAATCCCGCGCTGGGCAGTGGAAATTTATTTAATAACGGACTCATTAAATAAACTCCTTGTGCCCACACTGGCTAGAAAAGGATGGTAGCCTGTAGATAACCCGTCCCGATTAGCCTAGTAGCATAAAGTGGACGTAAAAAAAAAAAAAAAATTGTTCAACCAAAAATTACTCATTGCTCACCCCAATAATTGTTATCAGTACTGTAAGTGTAAAGTCGATGACGCAGGGTAAACTAAATAGATTTTCCACTTGCTGGTGTAAGGCACCGGTGATCTAATTCACTATTTCTGTATTCGTTTGTTTGTTACTTTTCCACCCACAAACGGCGTAACTGAGTTTTATGAAACTTGGTATGCATATTACTACTAACCCATCTTAGACTTTAGGCTATATTAATATTCACTAAATGGAACAGGAGTGGGGGTTATAAAGGAGGCCTGAAATTAAAAATAACGATATTTCGCTTTGCATTGCTTTTTCAGCAAATATGCACATAACAAAATTTGTTTATATTGTTATTTAGAGTAACGTTTGTTATATACACTTTTGCCGTGAACCGAAGTGAGTCGTACGCTAAAAACTGTAGCTGGAGTCAACAATTTTATTTGGCACAAATGACAACCGAACTAAACAAAACTCGTTGTGTAAACTAGCTCAACCCCCCCCCATTATAAGCTGTAGCAATATTTCTAGTGATCAGCGGGAGTGGAGGTTGTAAAAAATTAAAATTGGAAAATTTCTTTTCCTATTGGTTTTTCGGCAAATATGCACATAACAAATGTTGTTTATATTGTTATTAAGAGTAACGTTTATTATATTCATTTTTGTCGTATAACAAAGTAGAAACAAGATATACACTATAAACTAAAGCGGGAGCCAACTATTTTATTGGGCACTAACGATTGAACCGAACTTAACAAAATTTGGTAAGTGAATTAGCATTAATTCTTCCAAGTTTATAAGCTATATTAAAATTTTTAGGTTCGAACGGGGAGTGGGAAGTATAAGGGAAGCCTGGAATATGAATTCGCGATATTTCATTTTCTCTTTGTTTTAAGGCAAACGTGCACATAAGAAAAGATGTTTTTTATATTATTGGAGGTTACTTTTGATTTAAACATTTTTTCGTATAACTATGAAGCAAGTAATTTGCGTAGAAATATTGATATGCTCAACAATTCTTTCCAATATGAACTACCAGGTACCTCATCTGGATAAATTAATTCAAACCTATGTTAATATTTTATCCTTAATAATTAAAAACTATATCTACGGTTTTTGTTATGCTGATTTTTTTTGAGATAAACATTTTTTTTAATTCACTCAGGAATATTTTCGGGATATTTCGTTTTAAATACTTTTTTTTTATTTCAGAGTTCATTCTTTTCCCATATAATTGTTTCAAAAATAGTTTTTTTGCTACAACAAGGAGGAATGGATTAAAAAAATAATTAAAAAGAAGAAAACGCAAAAGAATTTTTGAATGAGTCCAAAAAAAGAATGTACTTAAAAAACATCGACATAACAAAAACTTTCTCTAATTTATTTTAAACTAATTACGTAGTAATTTTTTGTAAAAGGAATACATTTTCGTCCTGAACAGCTCTATGCAAAAAAATTCATGTGGCATCTTCCAGGGAAGAATCATCAAGAATACTTTAAGCTATGTGTATATATATATGTGTGTGTGTGTGTGTTACTGTAAAACCCCGGAGTGTGGTAAATCTTAGGAATTTCCAGAAGCATTGGTAAATGTCCGATTTTATCTTTCAAATCGGACTTTAGCCAGTAAATCTTAGGATTTGCCAAGAGGCTCGGTAAAAGCTAGAATTATCTCAATCAGGATGCGTCTTTCGGACTTTTACCAACACATTTTGGTAAATCCTAACATTTCCCAGCGTCTGCTTTTACCAGTTGGAATAAAGGTTATTTGAAATGAAAACTTTAGAATAAGTTTTATTATTATTTGTTACAGCATGGGAGAGAATTGTGGCACTTTGAATTGCACTTCATATTAGCTAACCTGCAAAGACATTTCTCATTTGAACATTTTTTTAAGCAGGTTGCATTTTTTGAAACCCTGGTCACCAACCATCTCTTCGTCCGACACTTCATCAGGAGACTATGTTTATTTAATGTTTTTCGGGCAGTTACCAAGCCAGCCTGTAAATCCTGGGATTGACCAACTGCCAAGCGGTGAAAGCTCGAATTTCATCTAGATTTCGGACTTTAACCAGTGCTCTTGGTAAATCCTAGGATTTGCCGGTAAGTCCTGACATTTACCACACTTCGGGGTTTTACTATAACATATATATATATATATATATATATAATTCTCCCTTAAGGGAAATCTGCAAAAAATATTCATTCTAATCTCATCACCCACTCTCCTTTTTTCCGGCAGTGAGACACCTCACTCATATGAAGTATGTGCTGGACAAGAGATGTTGGGGAGTAACTGAAGCTTCAAAACAAGAAACTACGAAAACTCGCTTAATACTAGAGTTAAAAAAAATCGCCTTGGACAACAATCGTATAATAAATGGACCTTTTTAGCAGATTTCCCTAGAGGTTGGTAACGATTAAACAATAATTATGACCCCTAGAGTGGTAAAAAACAAATATATATATATATATATATATATATATATATATATATATATAGAGAGAGAGAGAGAGAGAGAGAGACAGAGAGAGAGAGAGAGAGAGAGAGAGAGAGAGAGAGAAATAGAGAGAGAGAGAGTCTCCAGGGTAGGATCGATGGACATTTGAAGAAAATATTTGAAAATCACGTCTTAAGTACGACTTCAATAGTTAAAAATTGTAATTATTTCTGTAATATCATAGTGTATGTATTTACATTTCAAAACCAAACGTGTTCATTATTTGTAGACTATTATATAATTATAAAACAAAATGATTACACCCCTTATAAATTTCTAATACTTTCTACCCCACTGTGCCTAGGAACCCAAATATTCAATATTCACCTCCTCCAAATCTAGAATGGCCTCTAGTGATAGCTACTCAGCTCAACAGTTGGCTGCAGAGGAACACCTTATGGCAATTATAAGTTTGGTTAAGGAATATGTATGAAGTTGATTTGAGCAACAAGAGATTAGGACAGAGAGAGTTAAGCACGATGGAGGGGTGGAATGGAAAGGGTTGTGGCTCGGACAATAGGCTTCGTGTCACAAAAGAATTCTTTTGTCCGGCTCAAACAAGAAAAGTTTTCACAAAGTAGATAAGAGTTTGACCTCACGCCGACATTATAGAGGTACTTCTCATAATTAAACTTGGCTATTTGACAGGTGTCACGCAACTTTGACTTAGTCTCTTCAATTAGATCAAACTTGGTTCCGCTTGACGTCTTCCTCAATTGATTCCATCAATCAAATTATTCGTGCCATTCCTTAGATGAGAATATTGTATTCATGGAGAGTGATTTTCGTCTCAACAAATTTCAGAGGGATTCATTCCTCTTATGTAGTTGGTTCAATGTAGGACAAAATTAACCATTTCAGCTAATTTATCTTAAGAAAATCAGCCAGTAAGGTCACTCCTACGAAATACATCGGATATGATTTATGTTTGTTTTATGTAAACAGGAAAGCAGGTAATAAATAGACAGGTGAAAAGTACAAATTTAAACACGTCACACACACACACACACACACACACACACACACATTAAAAAAAATTTAAAATATGGAATTAAATATTCTCAAACTGCCCAATTGTTTTTAAATATGTCAGAATTGTGTTAATATGTGGCTACCCTCAGTTAGTAGTTGGTTCAAGACATATGAAATGTCTGCTTTTTGCTAATGATTAAATTATATTCGCCGACTCTAGGACGGATGCACAAGTGAAACTGAATTTTTGGGCTGGATATTGTAATAAAAACCAGCTGAAGATCAATAGGAACAAAACCAAGGTTATAATCTTCAGAGCCAGCCCGAGAAGCAAGAGACGTCCACCATTATTGCCGGATGGAGAGGCGATAGAGTACTCGAACAGTATTACATACTTAGGAGTCCCTTTTAGCTGTGTCAGTAAGTTCAGACAGGCCGCCGAACTCTTTACCAGGAACCAGAGCACTGGGTAAAGTCAAGGAAATTCTTGCCAAGGGAAAATCAGGCTCTTGGGAAACTTCAGTGAAGCTGCTCGACTCGATTGTTGCTGCTATAGCTCTATATTCTTCTGAACTCTGGCCACTGTGCCACTATGATGAAATAGAAAGTCTACAGCTGAAGTTTATAAAAGGACTCTATCATTTACCAGTTAATACTCCAAACCATTTTCTGAGATTGGAATTCGGCGGACAAGACATTAGGGTATCAGTCTTGAAGAGGACTCTAAACTGGTGGCTTACCGGTAAGACTATGGATGATAGATCACTAGTAAGAACGGGCTACGAGATGATAGTAAAGAAAACTAACTTCCATCCGGAGACCTTGAAAGATGTCTGGTTCTCTCCACTGCAAGAAATCTTGAATAGACTGGGATTGAATGATGTATTCCAAGAGACAACGATATCTTGGCTACTCAAGAATAAGGAAGATATAATCGAGAAATGGGATAACCACCTATTATCAATTGATGTTGAAAGATTTCTGAATTCTCGCTACAGCCCGGAAATTTATGTTGCCTTGGTCTGGACGAAGAGTGTCTCCAGTTTGCCTTTAGAGAAGAAGAGAGCCCTAATCCAGCTGAGACTGTCATCGAGTGACGAGATTCGTCTCTTCCTGAATGGCGTTGCCTACAAGATAAACACTCAGCACATCTGTACAGTCTGCAGTCAGTATAAACATGAGCCCCTGTATCACTTTATCCTCGAATGCCCACTCTATGATTCATCGAGAGCAGTCTATCTTGTACACAATGAACCTCCAGCAAGAAATGAACAACAGCTTCAGTCTTTACTTATGAATATTGATAATAGTGCCTTGTCAAATTTGTATTATTATATCACCTTCAGGATAAGATCATTTGTTCTTTTTGAATAGAAGCTTTGAGTAGATTAATTATTTTTAATTTTACTTAGTTTTTATAGGTGAATTTAGTTTTTTTTTTTTATTATACTCTATCATTTTGTTGTGGTATCTTCATTTACTATAATTCTAAATGTTGAAGTTTTGCATTTCATTTAGTTGAACATTACTTCGTTTGTATTCTCTTTTGTTCTATGTTATTTATTTATCCTTCTACTTAAAGCCACCAGACCCCTGTAATAGTTATATAACTAAATACAGAATAGTATTATTGTTATATATAAAATTTTGAATGGACCTCATTTTCTACATCTATTTGATAAGATTGATGGACAAGTCTCAAAATCGCGTCTGTCGTACAACCTAAATAACTGTTTTCCCTTGAAGGAATTCTAACAGAGAATGAGCTGATGACTATTGAGTTTGTGGGATGAAGAATAAGTACGGACGAGTCTGTTGGCAAATGTATATTTATAAAACAACTAATATAATAAACACAATAAATAAAAATAAACTAATGTGTATTTATAAAACAAAAGGGCTAACTAGGAATGATAGCTTCCACTTGGAGTGTTCTTGTCCATTTAAATGTGAAGTTTCAATTTTATCAGTCTCGCCATCTTTTAACACACGTTTACGGCCGAATAAACATATAAAACACAATTTATCCGGGCGTTAGTCCCCAGAGGTTATCATAAAAGGCATAATTAACTCTCCTCTCTCTGATGTATTTTTCAAATGTTAGTTTATTTTATAGACATTTTATATTCATTTCCACTAGAGTGAAACCCAGAATATGGTTTTATAAAAACAATAATTAGGGCATCGGGAGGGAGAGAGGAAGAGAGGGAGAGGGAGAGAGAGAGAGGGAGAGAAAGAGAGAGAGGGAGAGAGAGAGAGGGAGAGAGAGAGAGAGAGGGAGAGAGAGAGAGAGAGGAGAGAGAGAGAGAGAGAGGAGAGGAGAGAGAGAGAGAGAGAGAGAGAGAGAGGAGAGAGAGAGAGAGAGAGAGAGAGAGAGAGAGAGAGGAGACGAAGAGAGAGGAGAGAGAGAGAGGAAGAGAGAGGAGAGAGGGAGAGAGAGAGAGAGAGAGAGAGAGAGAGAGAGAGGGAGAGAGAGAGAGAGAGAGAGAGAGAGAGAGAGAGAGAGAGAGAGAGAGAGAGAGGCAGAACTGTTTGTTTACATTTAAGATGCATCCCGTCAGAAGGTTTGTTATTATCGTTCGTATTTATTCACTTGCACACTTGCTCAGCCGATTTCCTGATCAATCTGCACAGCTGATTTCCCTGCAGAGAGAAACTTGATAAATTCTATTCGTTCATTAAAATTCTAAAAAAAAAAAAAAAAAACTCTGAAATTAATCTTGAATAATATTGCTATTTTGAGTTACGAAGAAGGAAGTGGAGCTCCTTAATGTAGGACCTGTAGAAAACTGTGAAGTAAAACCAGATTGGATGCGAGAATCTCTGTTCTCAAGGGAGCTGTTCCAAGTGTCGAGGATTTCTTCCAGCTAGAATTAGCATACTCCTGACGACTCTCGAGAGAACCCCGAACGTTAGAACACTCACTAGGGAAGTACATTAAGCCTGGCTCTAACTTGCCATCATCTAACCTACAGTAATGAATTCCAATATAGTCGTCAGACTATACAATAAAGACTGAAATATGATTAGTAATTTGCTATTCTGAAACTAATAATATAAAAATTCCTGTTGAGGAAAGCTTGCTTGCTGTTAGGAGCTACACATGTGTTTTTGGCTCACCATACAACAATTCGGGGGTCTTTTCTACTTTAGGTACCCCAGTAACTTTAGATGAAGGTCAACGGTTTATTTTAATACTATGTGTGAGGGGCTTTGCTTATCCATGTGAGTTATAGCGTGGCCTTTAATCTCACATGGTAAACCTAGAGTTGCGAGTTCCAATCCCGCCTAGGCAATAGGAATTTATTTAGTGACAAACTCATTAAATAAAATCCTCAGTCCCACCCTGGCTAGAAAAAGGTGCTAAATTGTAGATAACCCGTCCCAATTACCCAGAGTAATATAAAGTGAATGTTAATAAATAAATACTATGTTATTATCATTGGATAAAATATGTTGTTTATTTTTAAAAAAGAAATTGTAAATAACCTTTATTTACGAAAATAAACAAACAGATAAGGTCCTATAGAAGGGTGCATAACAATATTCAATTTAGTTGGCCAATAATTTTTAATAGATTTTAGTATACATTCAAATAATTATAGCTTTTGATAACGTCTTCTCCAAACAAATTCTGACAAATAAGTGTCAAGATGACTTCTCTCACATTCACTCTATTCTCTGGGTAAACTTCCCCGTGTAATATTCGGTATTTCTCAAGTGCCTTAAATGTCGATTCTTCCGAAAACTGAGCTGTATTAAATTCATGATTATTATTTATTTATTTATTAACGTCCACTTTTTGCAACTCAGGCTTATTGGGATAAAAAAAAAATTCATGATTAATAAGTAGAATTTTTGAATAACCTAAATTCTTAAATAACTCCTACTAGGTAATATAGAGATCATATGGGAGAATAATAACTGTTGTTCTTTACTACCAATTTCATTATTAATTTATTTATATATTTCACAGTTTCACAACTAGAGCGGTATTGCTGTAAACAAAAAACCACTAAATCAAAATGGGGTCTTTTGTACAATAAGCATACACTTTTCAAGACTAGTAACAGTTACTCATGTGTTACTTCAATAAACTCTAGGTTATGTTTACAAAACAAGATAAATGCTTGTTTATAAAAAAGAAAATAACTTTATTTAATACTGAACAAAATAAATCATGCTGAAGGTGACCAATATTCAAACATTGAATGCAATATTTTATGAAATAGGTCTTCCTTCTCATATCTTCTTCTCCACGCAAATTCACACAAATATGAATCCAATAATGCCCTACTTGTTCCGCATTCAATCTTGTTCCTTCGCTTCAAACTAGCCCACAAAGACTCAATTCTCTGTGTGTGGGCTCCAGTAATGGGATATACAAAATTTTCACTATGATTTACTGGATAGTGCTTATATCGCATTCCTGGAACCTTCCTCAGACCATGGTATGACTTCCAACAATCAGAAAATATTGTGGATCCCGGTAGTACACATGCCTTTATACACTTAGTTAGGGTAACAGCTGAACGGTCAGGCACGGCATATAGAAAAACTTCTCTAGTCTTACGACAAACACCTTCGAAGATCCACTTCGATGGATATAATCTTCCACGTTGATATTTCCTCCGGGAGAAGCATGTTTCATCAATTTCAACGTTTAAGCCTTCACCTCCAATCTTTATAGGGTTTGAGATTAGATCTGATGCGCATAACTCTCGCATGAAATTTTTCCAGTCTGTAGTTGTGTGACTAGACATGTTTAATTCTTTTTTGCAATATTTGGTTGTAGTATATCCCATTGACCATGAGTATATGAACAGCAATGCTGTTATGAGTGGTATTTTGCTGTTTTAGATATTAACCGGCTTAACTTAAGCAAATTCATTGTTAGTGTTTTTCATGTACATTTTTCATTGTAAATGCGTTTAAATACAAAAGTCCGTCACGCAGGGGCTGCGTAAACTAAGCAGATTTTCCACGTGAAGTTTTACAATAGAGAAATCTCACGAGAGCCGAGCCAGTCAAGGAAACGGCCGAACTAGCTTTTGGCGGGAAAGTAACTCTCGTCCGTTAGGCCCAGAGATTAAATTAAAAACAATGCTGCTGTGAATATTAAGTAAACAAATAAAGGGCAAGTCAAATGGTAAGAACCTTCCTGATAGAGAACAGTCTGAGTTGTAAGCAATCAGGTTAGCCAGCCTTTACCGGAAATAAAAGCAATTACGGAAATATATTTGAATATATGTTATAAATTTTATTCATAACTATTTATTATATCTAGTACTGTAATTAATAATAAACCAGAATAAGTTTAATCACAACCATTCCAAATTTAGGAATCTGGGAAGCAAATAGAAAGGGGCGGCGGAGCAAAACGCGATTCAGACGATTATAAGATGTTCACATGTGTTGTGGCCAACACATAATGTAAAAATTTATATTTATTAATTAAATAATAATAGTAAGTTATAAGTATAAATAATTTAGGTATTTAGTTTATTAAGTAGTGAATGGCGATAATCGGCAGTAGTCGGGATCGCTCGGCATGTATCGGCAGCCAGCTGATGACAAGCGACGTGCGTCAAGAGTCTGTTGTTCTAGCGGGCAAGCTACTGCAGTCTCCAGCCAGAACTCTCCAGTGTCCTCCCGTTCCAAGAACGTCTAAAACACGCTCAAGACTTTTCCACATTTGGAACAAAACATTCTTCTTGGAGCCCAGCAGTTCCAGGACGACCGTCGCGGAAGAAAAATGGTGGAATGCCATTTAATTCAAGTATCAGGTACCTGATTCCTCCCCCGCCTTCACCAAGACTGTGAGTTTCTTCTTCCTCATTGAATCGATTTTGCTCAAGGCGATCATCATCTTTCTATTGTAGATTATATATGTACATAATATATGGTAATTTTAGATAATCCAAAAAAAAAGGAAAATTATTCAAGGTCCAAGACCGTTTAGAAATGTTATTTAATTTCTTTTTTTTTTTCTTCTTTTAATGAAATAACCTCATTCAATTATTCAAATAATCCCTTTTTTTTAATATTTGGAATTAGGAGTTAATTCTTAATTTACCTTTATAATTCAGTAGAGTTTAATTTATTTCATTTATTTATAAGAATATATATTTATAAGCATATATTTAACAATACTCTTATTTGTCGAAATAAGTACAATATAATTCAATGTTTATCAACAACCCGGCATTTTTTTTTTTTTAGTATATATATTTTCTTTTTAATTTCTACACACCAGCCTATGGTGAGACGGATTGGGCTAGGAAAGGATCACTCTGACCCTCTACCCGCCGTCACAACGTGATTAAGGAACAAGCAGGTTAGCCAGTGAAGGTTTACAATAGATATATATACATACAGGTAACACTTCCGTGAATATTAGTGAATAAACACAAACGGCAATGAGAAATCTTTCAGTGAATTTACAATATAAGTTAATAATCCCTACAACGGAATACGGCCAGATTGTAAACAAAAAGGTCTGCCAACCTTGTAGCGCAGTATCGATAGATAGACCGGAAAAATAAACAATTAAAGAAATATATGTGAATATAAAATATTAATTTTATTAGAAACTATTTACTATAGTTAGTGGAGTAATTTGAAATGAATTAAAATTATTTCTATTTAAATCACTCAGATTTTTGTAGTCCAAGGAAAAAAGAAAGGGGGGGGGGGGTTAACAGAACGTATTTGTTTGTACCTCGTAAAATAAAGCTTTGATGAAAACAATATTTTGTATTTAACCTAGTAATGAAGTGGTTCATGATATATCAGCTTATTATTAATATGTCCCTAGTAGGAGTGGGGGTTTGCTGAAAGCGGAACTCATTACAAAAAATACAAATATCTCGGTTAATACTCATTATACGGAAAATATCTATAGAACAATATTTATAGTAAATTTAATTTGCAATAAGATTGATTCTATACAATTTTTCGATCCGACAATTAAATACTTCGCACTTACTTACTTCAAAAAAAACTTTATTGGTATGAACCAGAAATAATTACAGAATCAATAATCAGACTAACATGGAGACGGTAGATACAATATAATGAGGAGTGGGAAGGAAAGGGTCAGGTATTTATACTAGTTGACTGCTAAACTGCTGACGTAGTGTCTCGGAGCTTCTTCTGCTATAACTCCCCCATGCTTAGGATTCGAAGTCCTCTGAGAATTTTAGGATGGAAGTTTCCAAGGATCAAAACGCCGGTGTGGTAGATTTGAAGGCACTTCTTGTAGGGATATGGCTTCGCCTTGTGGTTCTTGTAGCTGTTGAGAAGGTGGAGGTTCCAGACACTTTGATGTACAATAATATTTATAAACTACAATTACATGAAATATTAACAAGTAGGTTATTAGAAAATACATAATTATGTGAGAATAATCAAAACTTACAAATTCTAGAGGCTCTAATGGGAAATTATCTATACTACGTGAATTTAGATGTTCAAATGTGAAGTTATAATTTTGAATATCTTCTGGATTGTGTTCAAAATTTAACCCTAGAACTACCAAGGGGGGGGGGCTCCTCGAGCCCACAACTTTTTGTTTTTGTTCCATATCACCCAATTTTAATGGGATATTTTTGATATTTTATGTATTCCTCAGAAAAACATCCTAGAGTGAGGGCATAACAATAAAATTAAATAAAAAAATTTCTATGTTGAGAAAAAATTTTTTTTTTGAGGTGTGGGCTCGAGGAGCCCCCCCCCCCGTGGCAATGCAAGGGGTAGTTATACACTTAAGTACCAAGGGGGGGGGGCTCCTCGAGCCCACTGATATTTAATACTACTTTTAACTAGTAATTCAAGTGTTATTAATTATATTGCTCAAATAATAATTACTTTTATGTAATTTTAACATACACAAACCTTCTCAAGTTTTTTTTTTCTCAAAAAGAAATATATATATTCTCCCCAAATAATTTTTTTTCATATAAAAATATATTACTGAGATGGTTATAATTATTGCTCCTGATATGTACTTTTTTAGAAAAGAGAAGATTTTACTAGGTTGTTCCCAACTAGGGGAACTGTTAGTCCATGCTGCATCCTGGATAAACACTCGGAAAAAAAATTATTGTGCAAAAGCACCGATAATTGCATTACGAATCTGATAATTATATTTTCTTAAATTATTATTCTATTATAATGTTATAATAACTTAGATATAGATAACTTTTTATTCTAACAAGGTTTAGATATGTTCCTCCAGTAGAATAAAATTACATTTAATTTAAAGTCATCCTTTTTTCCCCATCCGAACTTTTTTTTTTAATTTATTTTTATTTTTGTATTTAATTTTTTTTTTAAATTTTTTTTTTCACAGGTGTCATAAGAAACGTTCATTAAACATAATCCAATAGAAATAAAAATTTTAAAAAAATTATAGAACCAAAATAAAAGGTTTTTAAGGTTGTGGGCTCGAGGAGCCCCCCCCCCTTGGTAATCCA
Organism: Riptortus pedestris; assembly: GCA_019009955.1. Classification (NCBI taxonomy): domain Eukaryota; kingdom Metazoa; phylum Arthropoda; class Insecta; order Hemiptera; family Alydidae; genus Riptortus; species Riptortus pedestris. The sequence continues at coordinate 5,594,278 of CM032231.1, read as the reverse complement.
TGCGACCTGGGAGAGGTCGGTAATACTAGGGTTAATATATGGGAGTCAATGGTTACAATATTAGTTTTAGGGCATTCTAAAATTGACTCATTATGATTAAGCTTAATTAGGGCTGAACTAGGGAGGAATACAGGGTTGGATATATCGGATATATGAATAATACTAGTCTTAAAACTAAGGTATAAATCTATGCTATCTATATATTTAAGAAATGAAGATGTATGAATGGAAGTAGTGACACAACCATTTGAATTCCCTAAGAATAAATTTTTAATACAAATATCATCTACAGATCTAATGTTTCTACAATAATAATTAGATAATATAAATGTACAATTACCCACTAGTGTATGTGTTGTGTTTTGGAGTAGCTGTGTATAAGGTGATATCGTAGATATTATTTGATCATCATGAATGACTGGTGTCTTCAGTAAGTAAAATGTACTGTATGTGTGGCTCAATAAGGGTAGTGATATGAAGAAGTATATTAGTCCTTCATGTGTGGCACAATTTAATGTGCTCGTCAGCCATAAAATTTCTGTGTTTGTGGATAACAAGGGGATTTTGGAGAGTGTCTTCATGTCGAGTTGGCCTATGAGTGAAGAGTGAGGGATCCTTAGTTTACACATTTCTAGACAAGTTTCTAATTCATTTATTCTGATATACACATATTTGAGAATTGTGTAGAGTTCAGTCAAGTGTATGTGTCGTTCATCGTTGTCAAGAGAATTTATCAACTTTTGAGACCTGTCATTATTTCAGTTTAACACGTCTATATCGTGTTTTAAAGTACTGATGAGGTTTTTGTTGTATGTACTCTGACGTTCTATATTATGTGCTATGTGATATGAGTTTTTCTGGAGTTCAGTAATTTTTTGGTCATAGTACTCTTTGTCCTGTGCATCCATGTTTCCTGTGAGTCATAATGGCTGATCCTAATCCGTTAATAATACCACGTCTCCTTCTTGATGAAGAATTTATATTAAAAATTGTTCTCAATTTATTTTTAGTAAATTGCAGTAAACGATTAGTGACCTCATAAGTTTTTAAGTCTTTAAATTTAAATAGAACTTTTTCGGTGCCAATTAATTCAGTATATAGGTTAGTATAGTTAACAAAGTGTGTGATTGTATGGTATTTATGAATGGAGTATGAGTCTGGTAGTTTAATCGGGAGTATACCTGGCGTCTTGGAGATATCAGTCACTTGATACTGTACCGTCTGAGTCATCGTCTTGAGGAGCACTAGGCTCATGAACCATGTCTGTGTCATCATCTACAACAGAAGGAATGTCTTCGTTCACAACCTTTGTTTTCCTTCCTTTATAAACTTTCCTGAGCCGTTGCAGATTGTCTTTATGTAATTTAATTTCTTTGTTTTTATCTTTGAGTTTAACAACAGGTTTGAAAGGGTTTTCGGATTTTAACCTAGTCCTAATCTTTGCGTATGTTTTTTCTGGTATTTCGGGGTCTATTTTTGTTCAATTTGTTGGTCCGTTCAAGTTTTTCCTTGTCTATAGTTTCTTTAATAATGGATTGTACAAGTTTGAGTCTGTCATGATACTGTTCGACTAGTCGTTCTTTTATCTCAGCGTCAGTGGAAGCGGGAGTACGGTGATTGGGCCCGAATGTGATTTCATTCGGTGTCAGTTTAAGTTTTTGGTGGAGCGTGTTGTTGTATGCTATGACAGTTAATTTTAGTTTTCGCGTCAGTGTTTCCTTTGGTTCCTGAGCGGTGACGCTTCGTAAAATTTCTACCATAGTGGAATGTATTCTGTTTAAAAGTCCTAGTGAGTTAGGATGGTTTGGTGTAGTGTAGTATGGTTCGATTCCTTGCGTTTCAAGGAAGTTTTGAATGAGGGAATTTTTAAATTCTTTTCCATTGTCCATTTTAATGCGGGTGGGTGTAGGGTACGTTTCCAAATAGTCTGTTAGTACTTGAAGTACATTAGTTGCGTTCAATGTGGAAGTGAGTCTTGCAAAAAGTTTTTTTGAAAATGTGTCAACAAGGGTTATTATGTATTTTTGTTCGTAATGTAATGTATCCATCATGAGTTCTTCAAATGGTCTGTCGGGTGTAGGTGTTACACAATATTTAGTTTTGATTGGCTTTCTGTCGTACTTTGTCCGTCTACAAGTATCACAGTTGTTTACGTAGTCCATAATTAGGTCTTTCATTTTAGGGAAGTAGTAATGCCTCTTAAGTTTGTTGTATGTTTCGAGTCCACCTCTGTGATAAGTTTTGCCTAAGTGGTATGAGTCGACTAGTTCGCGTTGTTCGTCCAGATTCTCGATGTCAGAACATTTCTTTTTATATCTTTTTAATTTTACAGTGGAGAATGAGGTCTCTATAATTTTAGAAATTTCTTGGAAAATGCTTTCATATTCTGTTCGTACGGCCTCGACGGTCGGTTCACAGTAAATACCGTATGTTGTGTTTGGTTTCAGTATTTCTAGTAATTTTTCATTTAGATCAGGTTGCAATGGGTGCATTGTTTCTATAATGTATCGAAATTTGTTAAACGGCCTAAGAGTGCGTGTTGGATCACGTCCTCTTTGTATAAATATTTGATATTTCTCAACGTTAACGGGTCTATCCTCTTCTACTATCCACACTTGTTGGTTAGAGGATTCTTGTGAATGGATGGTGGCAAGGTCAGTTTCATCTCTTAATAGGTCTTCGTTAAAGTCGAATTGGTCAGGGGGCATTTCAGTGCGTCGGGCTTCGTCTAAGGCTCTTTCAAGTTCAAGTTCAGGATTTATGTCTCCGTCATCTTCTATAGCGTTCACCTCGTTTTCAGTGTGTGTAACTGGATTGCGAGATAATGCGTCAGCGACCCAGTTAGTACGTCCTTCGATGTGTTTTATGTCAAAGTCAAAGTCCGATAGTTTAAAGACCCACTTCATGAGTCGTGTGTTCCCGTTTTTCATAGAAAAGATCCATGTTAGAGGTTTGTGGTCAGTCTGTAAAGTAAATTTCTTGCCGTAGAGATATGGCTTGAAATGATCACACGCATATACGACAGCCAAGAGTTCCTTTTCGATGGTAGAATATTTTTGTTCAGTTGCCGAGAGTGTACGGGATGTAAAGGCAATAGGGTGGTCTCGTCCATTACTCAGTTGTGACAGTACCGCTCCTAAAGCGACATTACTGGCATCTGTTGTTAATGTAAACGGTAATTTCCAATCGGGGAATTGGAGTATTGGTGCGTTTGTTATAAGTTCTTTAAGTGCTTGCACACTATTTTTAAAGTCTTCTGTTATTTCAAACGAGTTAGTCCGTAAAGGCTGTGTCAGGGGTTTTGCAATGTGAGCGTAGTTGTTAATAATTCTCCTATAGTATCCGGTCAGTCCTAGAAATTGCCGTATCTGGTTCTCAGTAGTGGGTGTGGGGAAGTTTAGTACTGCACTAATTTTGTCTGGCATGGGTTTCAATCCCTTCGCCGACACGATATGGCCGAGAAAAGATAATTCTGTTTGTATAAATTTTGTCTTGTCCAGTTGTATTGTAAGAGAATGTTTTCCGAGTTCTCAGAATACATTTTCCAAGTGAATGAAATGAGATTCCAAGTCTTCTGGAAAGACTATGGTGTCATCAAGGTACACGAGTACATTGGGTAGATGTGCAAGGAGGAAAGTCATGGCACGTTGGAAGGAGGGGGAAGCATTAGACACGCCGAACGGAAGACGCAGGAACTCATAATGCCCATCGTCTGTGCTAAAGGCGGTTTTTTCGATAGAGTCTTCGTCAAGTGGAATTTGATGGAATCCGGAAGCTAGATCGATTGCTGTAAAATACTTGGCTCCCTTGAGTTTATTGAGTAAGTCCTCTATGTGAGGTAATGGGAATTTATCAGGAATTGTTTCCCGGTTTAGCTTCCGATAGTCTATGACCATGCGAACCTTGGGTTTACCGCTTGCGTCCATTTTCTTGGGTACAAGCCATACAGGTGAGTTATAGGGGGATTTGCTAGGCCTGATGATGTTTTGTTTCAAGAGTTTATCTACCTCTGCCTTTATTGCGTCTTTATAGTGTGTGGGGTAGCGATAGTTCCGAGTATATATAGGCCTGTCTGTTTTTAATGTAATTTTATGTTTAAGTAAATCCGTAGCTTTTAGGGGTTCATCAGCTTTTGGTATCATTTGTGAATATTTTTCCAGTAGGTTGAAAAGTCGAGCTTTCGTAGCTTCGTCCAAGTGGTCATGCTGAATTAAGTCCTGAAATGAGGCGTGAGTACTGGTGTGGTGTACGATAGAATCGCGGGAGTGTGACAACGGGTTAATAATCTTTCCATTTATAATCTTAATGTCATTTAACAACGTAATTTCTTCGCGTTCACAATTTATGTTAAAATTTAAATCTTTCATTGATTCGTATCCTAATAATATATTATATTTTTCACTAAAATTAAAAATATGGAACTTAATAAATAATTCTTTATTAAACCCTAGCATTGGGGAAACATTTAAAAGGACTGTTTGGGTTCCTTTTTCTCGCCCTATAGGAGTTTTAATAAAGAACTCTTCCGAAGTTATTTTACTTCCGTCGGGTACAGAAGAGGGAGTTATATAATTTTTCGCCGAGCCGGTGTCGATAAGCCAGGTCTTGTGTTGTTTGTCTGTAAAGTGTGGTAGTGACTGAGTAAAGTTCACTAGATATTCGGGGGTGGTTCTGGCTTGTCTTTGACTAAAAAATGTTCAAATTTTTCTAGTCCATTCTTGTTTCAAGACGTGTTATTCTGTCCTCTTCGGAAATGTGGTGGTTGTTGGGCGTTCGAGCGTACGGTTCGCATAGATACTGTATTCTGCGATTCGCGCCTTGGTGGGGATTGGGGTCTGTTAAAAAATTGTTCTTGTCGATGTCTGTCCCAGTCTTGGTGATGGGGCATAAGTGGAGATTGAGCAGGTTGCATTTGTGGTGGTCTTTGTCTGTCCCAATGGGGTGGTTTCCATTCGTACGTATGGCGTGTGTCGATCTTATTAGGTGGTGTATCATATTTGCGTTCGTGATAGTAGGGCTCGTTTTGTCGTTGTGGTGGTTCATAGTATCTTGGAGATTGTCGAGGTCGATGATAATCGTCCCGTTTTTGTTGGTACCGTAAGGGCTTGTTATGGTTGTGGTCCATTCTGTGACGAGGGTTATAGAGTCTGTCCACTATGTGTGATGCTTTGTTTTGCAATGCGTTCCTGATATCGTCTTGTGATGTTAATGCTATGTGTTTCAGGAAGTTGCAAAGTTCTGGGTGGAATTTTGTCGTGATATAGTGGTTAATCTACATGTCTTTGTACTTTATGTAGTCTGTGGCGTTAAAGTCTGTTTCAAGTTTTACTCTGGAGAATATTAGTGCTCTGATACTAGCGATTCTGTCGATAAAATGAAGAGGGTGTTCTTTATAGTAGGGTCTTGTATTAAAGAGCTCAGTGGATAACTGTTCTATTGTTCGCGAATCTTTAAAACTTCTTTTTAAATAGTCGATGAGGTCTGGGATAGAATTGAAATCATTGGTCAGTAAACAATGTCTAGCATTGCCCGTTAATTTAGATTTTACTTTTGTTAATAATCTGGCATGGTTGTGTTCCGATAGAGTATTTGTATCGTCACAGGTGGTTTCATAAACGTCTAGGATAGCTTTTGAAAAGTAAATTAAATCCTCGGGGTTACCATCATAGGTGGGGATGTGGTCGTAGTCGTCCTTTGTTATGGCGTAAGTCGAAGTCATTGCGCTTTGTGTGTATTGGATGTCGTTTAGAGCGTCTGAAAGTTCTTGGACTGAAATGTCTCTGTGTTTAAGAAGTCTGTCTTGTAGTGGCATATAAATTTGAGAACAAGATAAAATAGAATGAAAAAAATATTTTATATAAGTATAATATAGGAATATTTGCTAAGAAAGAGTATACAAAAAAATGTAAATAAAATAAAAAGAATATATATATGAAAAATTGAAATAGCAATATTAAGTCAATATATATGTATATATAAATATAATAAAAAAAAATTGAATTTTAATTATTAGGAAAAATATTAAAAAAAAAATTTTTAAGGAAAATTACGAGCATATATATATATATATATATATATATATATATATATGTTCTTAAAATTATGATCAAAGTGTCTGGCTCAGTACCTTAAGTCCTCTTGAAGCAGCGACTGGCGAAGTATAGAAGGGTGGTGATCCGCAATGTGTATAAAAATACACCTGTTGTGAAGTCCGCTCTGGAATCTTCGTTTCGAAGCGGCGTCAGTCTTCAATAGCTGGGCTTGTAGCTTCTACTTATCAACAGTGCGGGTCCCTGTTCGGGCGCCAATTAAATACTTCGCACTTACTTACTTCAAAAAAAACTTTATTGGTATGAACCAGAAATAATTACAGAATCAAAGATCAGACTAACATGGAGACGGTAGATACAATAATGAGGAGTGGGAAGGAAAGGATCAGGTATTTATACTAGTTGACTGCTAAACTGCTGAGGTAGTGTCTGGTCCCGTGGGAGCGGAGCTTCTTCTGCTATAACTGACGTATAGTAACGGAGATATTTCGAATTTTCGAAAATCCTCCCTCTAAACTCCCCCTCCCACTGGTCCGATTTCAGCTATTAACGAACTTGATCTGTCTTTTTACATAAAACGACTAAATATCAAGTTTGGTAACGGTTAAACAATAATTGCGACCGATAGAGCGACAACAGACAAATATATATATATATATATATATATATATATATATTTATATATATATATATATATATATATATATATATATGTATACAGTTTTGAATGGACCTCATTTTCGTCATCTCCTAGGTAGGATCGATGGACATTTGAAGAAAAATTTTGAAAATCGCGTCATGAGTACAACCTCAATAGCTGATTTCCCTAAAGGGAAATCTGCTAAAATTAGGTTAGAGGTGAATCACATGTTCCAAATAATAATAAAATGAGTTACTGTTACTAGTTCTTGAAAAGTGTATGCTTATTGTACAAAAGACCCTCAAAATATGATAAATATAAGATAAAAATGTAAAACAAATAACAGAATAGAAATGCGGAAAAAAAAAATATAAAACAACAAAGAACAGCTTTATACATGAAAAAGAAAACAGTAACAGTTAACAACACAAAAACATGAAAGAATAACAAAATTCCAAAATAGAAAACAACAAGGATACTAAACAAAATTAACACTACAACAAAACTAAACAAAATCGCAACAAGTGATCATATTACTAGAATGAGTAAATGGCGTAAATAAAATATAAAAGACTCAATTCAGCACGAATAGCTATTTTGCTAAAGGACGTCGTACAATTGCTTAATCTTTGGACAAATTCATATATTACAAAGTTTAATGAAGATCCGAAGAATTGACCAAGACTCGCCACATAAAGGGTACATCCTAATAACGCCTAGTAACAAATAAAAATAATAAATATGGATATTTCAAACCCTGGCGCGTTATTTTCTCAAGCTGGACTCAATGAGACATGGAACTAATCTATAAAGTTTCTTTACTGTTTCTCAGGGAGGACATTTTCATTTCTGGGGAGTGAAATAGTTAATATAGGCGAATAAAGGTAACCGCTAGGCATTATAAGAACATTTTATTAAACCCTAAAATTCAGATACATGCAACGTGTTAAGTAGCCAAAACTCGTTAAGCCCCAACTCTATATACGAAAACATTCGTATTTCGAATTTGATTGGAGAAATATATTCCTATCAAAGCTACAGGGGATTTTGCAGTCCTACTTCTGATACCAGTTGTTACGCTTATTAAAAAAATATTGAACACTGATTATTAGGATTCGTTTGGATAACAAAATTAAATACACAAACATTAGCGTTTTTATCACTATAATTTATTTGACGGCCCACTTGTATTTGTATATTTCGGAGCTTAGCAACTAGAGCAATATTGCTCTAAACAAAATAAAAGTCCGTTATGCAGGGGCTGCGTACACTAAGCAGATTTCCGACAGGAAGGTTTACAACAGATAAATCTATATACGGATAACAGTGGTACATTTATTCTCTATCTTGAATATTAACCGAGATATTTGCATTATTCAGTTTTCAGCCTTCAGCAAACCCCCACTTCATCTTATTTTACATAAACAATACTCAGTCATATACTAAACCACGTTATTCAAAGCTTAAATACCAAGTATTGTTTTCCAGAAACCTTTATTATACGTGATACATGCAAATATGTTCTGGTGACCGCCTCCCCCCGTCTTATGTTCTTGGGCTTCTAAAGTTTGATTGATTGAGAGAAAAAATATTCTGATTCATTATAAATTACTGTAATGATATATGTGTGAGAGGGATATTAAATAATTAATATCTTAAACAATTACCTGCCTTATACAATTACATGAGTAATTACATGATTAATAGCTATAAACTAAACACACTACCCTTTACAATTAATTACATGTTTAATAGCTATTAACTAAACACACTACCCTTTACATTACTGTACTATATATAGTAAATAGATTAGTAAATGGATATAGTAACGCTCTGCGTGACGGGGACTTTTGTTAGAAATGTTGTGTTGGTTGTTAGAGTGAGCGCCATCTGGTAGGAGGCAATGCAAATAAAGGCATATATAAAGTGGCCGGCCCCAGATAGAGCGGTCTATATGTAAAGGGCTTAGGTAATCCCTTCCCGATATTGGCACTAGTCCATCGATCACAGTATAACCTGTCCTCCCACGCTCAGTCACGAAAAACGCTACGTTTCAATCCACCTACCGCTACATCATCATTTATTAAACCATATTGCTATTGGGCCATATATATATATATATATATATATATATATATATATATAGATAGATATATATATATATAAAATTGTAACCCCTGTCTGTATATTGATTTTTTTCGCGAATTTTCACGATAGCTTTTCGTTTCACATGTCATAGACACCATAACTTCATTTTGTTTCTTTCTTGTGTGTTTGTGTGTTTATTTGTTTGTTTGTTAGCTTTACACGCATAAACAGCAGAACCGACTTTTATGAAACTTGGTATGTATATAACTACTAACCCAAATTAGACTTAGAGTTGTTTATTTAGAGTAACTTTTGTTATATACACTTTTTTCGTATACCGTATTATAAACGAGATATACGCTAAAACCTATAGCGGATGTGAACAATTTTATTTGGGACAAAAGACCCAAAAGTTGTTTACTTTGTTATTTAGATTAACTTTTCTTTTATACATTTCTCCAGGAACAATGTAGGAAGCAAGTAATTTGCGTAAAAATATTGATATTCTCAACAATTCTTTCCAATTTGAACTACCAGGTACCTCACCTGGAAAAATTAATTCAAATCTATGTTAATATTTTGTCGTTAATAACATAAATCTATGCATAATGCACAGGATACGAGAAATACGACAATATGGAGGGCAGTGAAGTCTTAGATAAAAAATTAATTTTATTATTAGCAAATCCACAGCAGCGACGGGTATAAACCCTAAACACTGGGACGGGTAAATGTCAAAATATTGTGCATAGTAAAGCCTTTTCAAAAAAATACCATCACCATTCAGCCTCAAATGAATTCCCGGGCGAAGCCGGGTATCTGAGCTAGTATATATATATATATATATATATATATATATATATATATATATATATAATTGTGACTTCTGTCTGTACACACATATATATATATATATATATATATATATATATATATATATATATATATATATATATATATATATATATATATATATCGTGGTCTGAGGTAAATAAATATACCTCTTCAAGTGCAATAGTGTGTTTTTACAGGATGTTTCAAAAGGAATATACGTATTCCAAAGTATCACTTTGTCCAAACTCGATGGTTGCGGCTATTGGAGAAACGAATACAGAGTCTAGTTTATTGTCGAATTGATTTTGAAGGACTGCATTGTAAAGCAGTTTGAATTGGTGCAACATTTCCAACACGACAAACATTGAATTCGGAACACGAGGGCGGCCAGGACTCTTTCCTTTCCATACACATACAGGATGTCCACCTGTCCTACAGGACTACAAAATATCCAGTTTCGACTCATTCGGAGGATCAATTTGATGCCTTAACCTGTAACGTCTTTGAACTGTAATCACGGAATTTCACTTCGCAAACTCGAGAACACAAAATGATTTCGGCTGCGGAGTAGTCACTTTAAACGTATGAAAGTACGGTTACCAAGTAAGTCCGTCACGCAGGGGCTGCGTAACCTAAGCAGATTTCCCTCGTGAAGTTTAGTAATAGATAAATCTACATACTGCTAACACAACACCACCGTGAATATTAAGTGAATAAATACAAACGGAAATAAGAAATGTTTCAGTCAATTTCAATAACCTGCCGACAGGAAGCGTTTGAAATGTAAACAAACAGATCTGCACGCCTCACACCGGAAAGAAAACAATTACTGAAATATATCAGAATATAACATATTAATATTATTGAGAACTATTAACTAGTACTGTAATTAATAATGAGTGAGAATAATTGTTATCTCAATCAATCAAATTTTAGTAATCCAAGACATAAGACGGGGGGGGGGGGGGCTCCAGGGAATATTTGTATATATGTCGTAAAATAAGGTATCTTGAATACATATTTAAGCTTCGAATAATGAATTTTATTATATAATAGAGTACTGTTTATGTAACACGAGTAGAAGTGGGGGTTTACTGAAGCCTGAAAACTGAAAAATGCAAATATCTCGGTTAATATTAATGACAGAGAATAAATATATATAACAATAATTATAGTACATTTAATTTTCAATAAGATTGGTTCTATATAATGTTTCTATCCGACCTATGGTAACAGAGATATTTCCAATTTTCGAAAATCCCCCTCTAAACTCCCCCTCCCCCTGGTCCGGTTTTAGCCGGTAACGAACTTGATCTTTCATTATACATAAAATGACTAAATATCGAGTTTCGTAACGATTCAACAATAGTTGCGACCGCTAGAGCGGTAACAAACAAATATATATATACATTTTTGAACGGTCCTCATTTTCGTCATCTCCTTGGTAGGATTGATGGACATTTGAAGAAAAATTACGAAAATCGCGTCATGAGTACAACCTCAATAGCTGATTTCCCTTAGGGGAAATCTGCTAAAAACAGAAGAAAACTGACATCTAGTGGCTACAATATAAACTAGAATATCTATTAATTTCCCCAATAGCCGAGCCAAGGCACACCGATTGATAGTCTGGATAAAATAATAGTTTGTAATACTTATTAGCAGATTTCTTTTAAGGGAATTCAGCTATTGAGGTCGTACTCAAGGCGCGATTTTCGAGAAAAAAATTTCAAATGTCCTTCGATCCTACCAAGGAGATGACGTAAATGAGGTCCGTTCAAAAATATATATATATATATATATATATATATATATATTTGTCTGTTAACGCTCTAGCGGTCGCAATTTTTGTTTGATCGTTACGAAACTCGATATTTAACCGTTTTATGTAAGTTTGTTAATGGCTGAAATCGGACTAGAGGGAGGGAGGGTGTAGAGGGGGGATTTTTGAAAATTCAAAATATCTCCGTTATTATGCATCGGATCGAAAATGTGCATAGAACCATTCTTATTGCAAATTAAATGTACTATAAATATTGTTATATACATTTATTCTCTATCTTGAATATTAACCGAGATATTTGCATTTTTATGAATTCTGTGGTTGGGTATAGTTCGGATTAGGTCGGCCGTTTCCGTAACAGATCGGCTCATGTGGAAGCTTCTTCTAACCTTACCTGTCGTTTCTAATCTTACCTTACCTTCGTTACTTTGTGAGATTTATGCAAATACGTTCTGTTCATTCGCCCCCCCCCCTTCTTTAGTTCTTGGACTACTAAAATTTGTGTTATTAAAATATAAATTATTCTTACAATTCAGTTGGGAATTCATTTTAATTAACTGAAAGATTTCTCATTACCGTTTGTATTTAATCACGGTGGTGTTGTGTCACCTGTATGCAGATTTCTCTATTGTAAAACTTCACATGGGAAATCTGCTTAGTTTACGCAGCCCCTGCGTGACGGACTTTATATTCTTTTTGAAACACCCTTTAAATAAAAGACATATGGTATTTTTCTTTTACCTGCGTCTTCTTTTTAGCGAACGACTTACGAGTCGCCGCTACATCACCTCCTCCAAATGACTCATGAATCATCCGGACCAGACGGGTTAGTCGCTACACTGTAGAATGCTTTTCCGCTGCAGAGTCATTAGAAATTGGCGCTGTAGGTGGTGTGTCTGTCTGGTGGACTGGAACTGGAGTCGCCGTCCGAGGTCCCCCAAACACCTGGATGCTATAAAGGTCTTGTCACTTCGGCTGAGGACTTCACGTGGACCGGTGTCAGGTGGGGTAAATGGTTGTCGGTAACCGGTGCACCGCGTGTTTCGCGTGAGTCGGCTTCTTCGTGTAATATGTGGGAAGAGTGATGGAGCTGTATTTATTTAGCAGCTCGGTGTACCATTTACCGCTGGGAACGGAATAAATGGCAGACACCAGCGACATTTGCTGGTCTACCTTTTGAAGTCAAACCCATAGTTTTATCGATCAGCTGACTGCTCGCTAGGTCAACCATTATTCCTACATCCGCTAGGATGAAACGCCAGGTCAACGTCCGCCTCAGGCCCAAATCCAAAGTGACGAGCTGGCCACCGGTTGGAATTGCGGTCCCATTGCCTGCATATAAGGCGAAGTCGCTGGGTTCAGTCTTATTTCCCTTCTTCGTTGGTAACACAGAGAGTGCACCTCCGGTGTCTACGAGGTATCGGCTTAGGGACTGCGATAGACTACAAATAATCGGCGGTGGGAGTTAGTAGCAACGAGTTCCGCCATCGCTACTTCTAGTTTCCCAGTTCCTGATTACTGGAGGTAGAGGGCTTCCAATCGCAAGGCTGTTGGTTGCCTTAGCTTGGAATGTTTCGTGGTAAAAGCACAAGTGACGTCCTTTGCTTCTGCTCCTGGTGCGAGGTCCGGTGGTCATTGCTTGTGTCGCTACACACTAACTTCCTTTCATATCCAATGCAGCAATTCTTTCAGACAGCTTTTCACTTGTGTCTAGCAGCCTCTCGTTGTTATGAGAATTGGACCCAGTGTATTTTCTTTAACCACTCTTCAGGACTAAAACTAAATAATTAAGTCGGTTGGGGGGAAACTGCCACTAGAAAGTCTTTTCTTCTACAATTAATAAATATTGCAAAAACTTGGGAAAAATTAATTAGAAGGATAAAGACAAAGAAAGCGTTTCTTGAGAAGGTTAGACTATGGACCAAATAAGGTATCTTAATATTCAATTATAAAATTAAAAAAGTCCGTCACGCAGGGGCTGCGTAAACCAAGCAGATTTCCCACGTGATGTTTTACAATAGAGAAATCCGCCTAATAACAGCTGTAGTAGGAAGGGATCTCTAAACCTATTCACGAGGGACGAATAGCTCTGGAAACGGCCACCAGAGCTCTCGGCGGAGAGTCCGGAACATGGCGGGGTTCCGTCGACCACAAACACAATACAAATGCAAATATCTCGGTTAATATTCAAGATACAGAATAAATGTATAGAACAATATTTATAGTGAATTTAATTTACAATAAGATTGATTTTATACAATTTTTCGATCCGACGCATAATAACGGAGATATTTTGAATTTTCAAAAATCCCTCCTCTAAACCCCCCCTCCCACTGGTCCGATTTCAGCCATTAACGAACTTGATCTCTCTTTTTACGTAAAACGCTTAAATATGAAGTTTGGTAACGATCAAACAAAAATTGCGACCGCTAGAGCGTTAAGAGACAAATATATATATATATATATATATATATATATATATATATATATATATATAGATATATATATATATAGATATATATATAATTTTGAACGGACCTCATTTTCGTCATCTCCTGGGTAGGATCAATGGACATTTGAGGAAATTTTTCAAAACTCGCGTCATGAGTACGACCTCAATAGCTGATTTCCCTTAAGAGAAATCTGCTAAAAAAAAAAAAGTTTAAGTGAAAACATCTATTTAATACATCTTCATCCTTCATTCTAATGGGCGATTTACGTTTTTAGCAGATTTCTCAAATTATTATTTATTATATGTATAACTGAGAGATCTGATTTGGAAACATACGTAAGACGCCAAAGGATGATAAAATTTATTCAGACTTAATATTCATTATAATTGTGATATATGTAATATCATTATAGAAAATAAAATCAGAACCCCGTTTAAGAAAATACTTTATTACTTAATTTTTAAACACAATCCCAAAATAGTGCCTTGATGTTTTCAAAATAATATGCGCAATTGTTGAAATAGTAATGGAGTAGTAATAGTATTTGAAATGTAGTAATTTAATATCATATTAATTTATCAACACAAAATTAAACTTATAAAATAATAGACATTGACTCATTTCATGCAAGAATAAATTAACTATCTTTAGCTTAAGATAGAATTTTATTTATTGAGTTATGGCTGAGGAGACATTATTTATTTGTTGAAACCGAAACCGCCATCGCCAAATTCATGGTATTCATTTGGGTATTTTATGGTCAGTGTATCATTTCATAAGTAAAAATAAACTTTTTTTAAAAAAATGAGTTCCCATGGCTTGATACTCGTGGAGAGGTAAGAAACGGTAGGGCGGAACAGCTGACTGGGATGACAATGAACTTTGAGAAGGATGAGTATCTGATGAAGAAAGGTTATTGTAGTAGCGCCATAACAGCTGTGTGTAGGTTACTGGGTGGTAGAGACCTATCCAAATACTGCCTTGTGGACACTACAGCCGGCTCAACCATCATCCCAACAACTATTTTCTACACCTGCCACAATCCTCTTCTTTGTTATTTTTAGAAACGTGTCTCACAAACACAAACATCCCCTAGTATGTCTATCGCCGCAGTTAAACTAACGGTTCAAGGCAGACCTATTTGCAGACAATCAGCCATTTGCAAATACAACATGAGTGCTGACGAACAGATGTAAACATGTTAACGTTATATTTTAAGCATTTTGACAGGCAGTAAATAATTTTCCAACAAAAAGGACGGAAACAAAATGGAAGAGGAGAAAGAGAGGCCTTGACTTATGAATTTATCACACGTTCACATTTAACATTTTTTTAATTTTTTATTTGATTTATTTATTTGAGCTTCGCAGCTTTAGCGATTTTGCTCTAAAATAAAACTTAAAAAACAAAACAAAACTTAAATGAAAACAAAAAAATAACAAAATTAAACAAAGCACAAAAGGAACACAAAACACAAAAGGAACACAAAACATAAAAGGAACATAGAACACAAAAGGAACACCAAACATAAAAGGAACATAGAACACAAAAGGAACACAAAACATAAAAGGAACATAGAACACAAAACATAAAAGGATCATAGAACACAAAAGGAATACAAAACACAAAAGGAACACAAAACATACATTTAACATTTAAGAACTTAACTTCATCTATAATATATACGAGGTCTGTGAGAAAGGAAATAAGTCTGTTTTTTTACAAACTAAAGTTTTTAGTTTCATCAAACAAAAACGTCATTCCCTTCAAAGCAGTTGGCAGCTCTACAGCGGTTTTTCTCACTCTTGGTAGCAGCACTGGCATTCTACGACTGGCCGGTCAGTCATTGGATTGTATTCCGTAGTTGCAATATGACGGCCATTCGGGACATGTATCAATTCTGGGAAAAGGAAAAAGTCACAAGTGCTCAAGCCAGATGAATGAGGTGGAGGTTGAACAATAGTAATGCGTTTTGTAAAATTCACCGATTGAAATGGCTGTGTGACATTCTCATGGACTTGTCTGCAATGCTCGGTTTCACAACAATCATTCTTTTCCTCAGCCTTTCAAGAAAACTTTTATGAAGCACTTGGTTGACAGTTCTGGAACAAATTCTTATTGCACTGTTGGGAGTGAATATTATAATAAAGGATAGTTATATTTATATCTCAAAAAACACACATTCAGATAAAACATGCTAAACCTTTTTTGTGCTTAACAACATTCACGATACCCTTGCTGTCAAAAAAAAACAAAAACAAATCAGCATGGTCATGTTGTTTGATTTGCTCATTCGACATTTGTTCGGCCTAGGAGATGACAGAGTGAGCCACTCATCACTGTGCCACGGGATGTTTCAGGATCGTACTTTGACAACAACTTTTGTCATATACACTATCGTCGTATACCGAAGTATAAAGGCTTTATACGCTAAAAATGATAGCGGGAGTCAACAATTTTTCTTTGGCACAAAAGACTCAACCGAACTAAATAAAACACTCGGTATGTGTATTAGCACTAACGCCTTCCTTATAATAAGCCATACTAACATTTTTAGGCAGGAGTGAGGGTTATAAGGGAGGCCTGAAATTAAAAATAGTGATATTTCGTTTCCTATTGGGGTTTCGGCAAATATGCACATGACCAAAGTTGTTTATTTTGTTATTTAGAGAAATTTGCTCAACAATTCTTCGGAACTACCAGGAACCTCACCGGGAAAAATTAATTCAAATGTATGTTAATAATTTGTGCTTAATAACTCAAATCTATGCATAATGCAAAGGAAACGGGAGATATGACAATTTGGAGGACAGTGAAGTCTTACATAAAAAAATAATCTTATTATTAACAAGTCCACAGAAACGACGGGTATTTACACTAAACCCTGGGACGGGTAAATGTCAAAATATTGTGCAAAGTATAGCCTTGCCAAAAAAATACCATCACCATTCAGCCTTCCCGAGCGAAGCCGGGTATCTGAGCTAGTATATATATATATATATATATATATATATATATATATATATATATATGCACACACACATACACACACACACACACACACACGGGTCGTCATGAGTACGACCTCAAAAACTAATTTCCCTGAAGAGAAAATTTGTAAAAGCAAAAAACTCCCCACATTCAGTTTTATTTCTATCATTAAACTGACTTGAAGTTGAGATTAGAAATATATAGTTTAGTTTAATTGGAAAGTAAAGTTCATCTCGGCGTTGTAATTTCAGACTCAGTAAACATTCTAAACTAATATTACTCTGGCGTAGCAATGGTTCTACTCTCATGGCTAACTATAAATGTATAAACTGGGAATTTTGGGCAAATAACAGAAAAGCAAGACCTTCTAACAGAATAAACACCATTGAAGTTCACATTGCAATAGCTGTCGTTCTAAGCAGCAATCTGTAACCAATTACCGCTTAAGAGGTTAGCAATGTGAAATAGTTGCTCTTAATACGCTTAATAAACTTAGAATCCTGGGGTTCGATTAGAAAATCACAATAGTCAGTTATTTAGTGGCATACTCATTAAAGAAAAAACATATATATATATATATATATATATATATATATATATATATATATATATATATATATATTTATTCTGGACCCGTCATACAAATTGATTATTTACAAGTCAACCTTGAACTCGATTATTTCGCGTCATAATTTAAAATCGATTAACTTCAGATAAAAGTCCGTCACGCAGGGGCTGCGTAAACTAAGCAGATTTCCCATGTTTTACAATAGAGAAATTTCACGAGAGCCGAGCCGAGTAGTTAAGGAAACGGGCGAACTAGCTTTTGGCGGGAAAGTCACTCGTCCGTTAGCCGCCAAGATTTAATAAAAATGCAAATTTCTCGGTTAATATTCAAGATAGAGAATAAATGTATAAAAGAATATTTATAGTAAATTTAATTTAATTGAATCCCTTAAGGGAAATCTGCTACAAATTGAATATAGCTTATAATCATAAACGAATTAATGCTAATTTACATATAGAGTTTCGTTAAGTTCGGTTCAATAGTTGGTGCACTATAAAATTGTTGGCTCCCACTTTAATTTTTTAGTGTGTATACTTTGATATACGACAAAAGTGAATATAACAAAAGTTACTCTAAATAACAAAATAAACAACTTTTATCCTGTGCATATTTGCCGAAAAACCAATAGGAAACGAAATATCTATATTTTTAATTTTAGGCCTCCTTTACAACCCCCACTCCTGCTCCATCTGCCGGGGTGATTTGTAACGCTAAACCATCCAGGGCGCCACCCAAATGCATACAAAAAAAATCATTCAAATAGGTCCATCTGTTTAGGAGAGTTCAGTGACATACACACGTACAGTAGAATTATATATATATATATATATATATATATATATATATATATATATATATACAATTTTTTAAATATCATATATATATATATATATATATATATATATATATATATATATATATATATATATATACTAGCGGACCCGGCAGACGTTGTCCTGCATGATATATCAAGCGATTAGGATATTAAATTTAATAATATTATGTTTAAAAAAAATCTTCTTGTAATAACGCAAAAAACTACATTTGTTATGTGCGCGTTTGCCTAAAATCAAATAGTAAATAAATATAGCGAAAACATGGCACGCAAGAAGAAAAGGAAAAATGAGAGAAGGAAAAGAAGAGGTTTTAGTTCTGTGATTATCTGGTAGAATGCGCACTACACGACCTTAAAAACAAACAGTTGTAGACCAAAAATTAATATAAATCAAAGCCCTCAACAACACTAATGGAAATACATAAATATAAATAAAGAATAAAAAATAATTGCAACATTCAAATCAAATTATAATAAATTTGGACAATAAGTAACAGTGTCTGAAAGTGAAAACCTCTCGCAGCTGAAAACATCTTTATTTAGATGACATAATTAAACTCTAAGGGTATATATTAGACAAACATATTAACATTTCCAATAACCTCGCCCTTCGACCGGAGACCTGCTCCAGCTGCCGGGCCGATCTGCGGCGCTAAACCATCCGGGGCGTCACCCGAACCCGTATTTAAAAATTCAATCAAATCGGTCCATCCGTCTAGGAGGAGTTCAGTGACATACACACGTACGCTAGAATTATATATATAAAGATAGAGGTGTATTAGCCTGTTAACGCTCTAGCTGTCGCAATTTTTGCTTGATCGCTACCAAACCCCGTATTTAAACGTTTTACGTTAAAAGACGGATCATGTTCTTCAAGGGCTGGAATCGGATCATTGGGATGGGGAGTTTAGAGGGGAGGATTTTCGAAAATTCGAAATATCTCCGTTAGTTTAATTCGGATCGAAATTTTGTATAGAACCAATCTTTTTGCAAACTAAAAGATCTATAAACGTTGTAATGTACCTGTTTTCACTGTCTTTAATATTAACCGAGATATCGGCGTTTTTTTAGTTTTCGGCCTATATATGTATGTATATATATATATATATATATATATATATATATATATATATATATATATATATATATATATATGTATATATATATTACCGCTCTAGCGTTCGCAATTGTTGTCTTATCGTTACCAAACGCTGTATATAGGAGTTTTATGTAAAAAGAATTATGAAGTTCGTTAATGACTGAAATCCGACCAGTGGAAGAGGTGGTTTACATGGGAGGAATTTTGAAAATTCATAATATCTCCGTTATTACAAGTCGGATCGAAAATTTGTCTAGAACCAGTCTTATTCTAAATGTAATGTTCTATAAATGCTGTTATGTACATTTCTTCACTATCTTTAATATTAACCAATATTTTTGCATTATTTTAGTTTATGCCTTCAGCAAACCGCCACTCCTACTCATGTAATATTAAAAACAAGCTATTATGTTATGAAGCACTTTATTTGAAGTCTAAATACCAAATATTGTACTAATTGAACATTTAATGTTTGAGATAAATGCCAATAAGTGGCGCATGTGGGAAATCTGCCTAGTTAACGCAGCCCCTGCGAGACGTGCTTTTTGAAATATATAAATAGGGAATATGTGGTGAGATGAGCTGGCAAATGTGTTTAACCAGAAAGTGGGAAATGTGCTTTGTTTACGCACTAGAGGCGGACAATTTGTTAGAGTGACTTGTGTGTGGGTGTGTGCCAGTATCTATTTGTGCTTCCCTTTTAAGTGATACAGTTATTTACCTAGTTTTTGCAATAGTTTATTTGCATTAATAGTTATTTATTATACAAGTGACGAAAGTAGATCATTTTACAACTCGAGTGAAACGTTTACCCACACGAGCGAAGCGAGTCTGGTAATTTCACGAGAGTTGTAAATTCTACTTTCGTCACGAATGTAATATTAATTTTTTTCTGTAATCGTGTAATAAATGATCAGATCTAACCAGAATATGAACAAAATTAGGATGTTGTGAAGATTATGGTATGTTGTTGGTAGGATATAAGCATGGTTGTGAATGGTTATAAGCATAGTTATAAAACAACTAGTGATGATTGTAAAGTAGTACAGTTATAAACAAGTGCAGGTTATAAACAAGAAAGGTAATTATTATTATATTTAAATTTTAAAATATATTGATTATTTCCACCAATAATTCATTCACATTTCAATTTATTTTGTTAAAATAAATTCTTACAATGTTAAGAAACATTTAAAAGCATTTAATTTCCAACTTCAAATTATTTTTAATTTATACTTATTACTAATTAAGAAGGCAATTCACTTTCTTCACTTGTCAAGAAAGTGATTACTTTCTTCACTCAATTTCTTCACAAAATTTGTTTATCTTGATATTTTAAGTTACTTTTGCTATATGCACATTTTTCGTATAATGCAGTGTAAACATGATATGCACTAAATACTATTGCAGGAGACCGATTTTATTAGTAATAAGTTTATTATAGTAAAAACGAATTTTATTAGAGTAAACTTTATTAGATGTAGGCATATTATGACAAATTATATTTTGTTATTAGACTTAAATGATAGTTGTAAGTATGATTTGGATTAGTGAGGTTATAAATATCTGCCTCATCCACCCACCGTATTTTTTATTTATTTTCACGAGAAAATAATCTTGTTATTTATTTTCATCAGTAGAAATATGAACTTTGTGGATCGTTTGACATAGTCAACATGTTTGGCAGTATTCCTCCAGCTCACATAATTTGGGCGTCCCATCGGTTTTTTGAAATAGAGAATTTTAACCCAGCGGGGGATTTTATTAATCTGCAGGCAGATTGTCTCAAGCAGGAGTGCATTACGTTTAAATGTTACAAGATAAATCGGGGTCTTATCATGGGAAGAACTTGAATGAGACTTCAATAGCTGATTTCCATTAAGTGAAACTTTTTAAAAAAATATTTAAATGATTCATAAACAAGAACATCTACAGAGCACATGGAATAATAAACCCAGAACAATAAACTAAAAACAATTAAAACCTCCTTCCGTCCATGGAAATATTCGACAAGAGACAGCAGAAGAGATGCAGTTGTACTAGGATGACTCCGAATAGGCCCACCAGGATTTACGCAAAGTTATGACAAAATATCAACCCCGAAATGTCGGTAGTGTAACACAAATATATATTTAAATTTAAAAAAAAAGGTAGTGAAAAATAGAAAAATATGTATTTAAATTTTAAAAAAAGGTAGTGAAAAAAAGAAAATGTGTATTTAAATTTTAAAAAAAAGTAGTGAAAAAAAGAAAATGTGTATTTAAATTTTAAAAAAAGTAGTGAAAAAAAGAAAATGTGTATTTAAATTTTAAAAAAAAGGTAGTGAAAAATAGAAAAATATGTATTTAAATTTTTAAAAAAAGTAGTAAAAAAAGAAAATATGTATTTAAATTTAAAAAAAAAGGTAGTGAAAAAAAGAAATTATGTACTTAAATTTAAAAAAAAAGGTAGTGAAAATAGAAAAATATGTATTTAAATTTTAAAAAAGGTAGTGAAAAAAAATAAAATATGTATTTAATTTTTAAAAAAAATGGTAGTGAAAAAAAGAAAATATGTATTTCATTTTTAAAAAAATGGTAGTGAAAAAAAGAAAATATGTATTTAATTTTTAAAAAAATGGTAGTGAAAAAAAGAAAAATATGTATTACAATTTTAAAAAAGTAGTGAAAAAAAGAAAATGTGTATTTAAATTTTAAAAAAAAGGTGGTGAAAAATAGAAAAATATGTATTTAAATTAAAAAAAAAGTAGTAAAAAAAGAAAATATGTATTTAAATTTAAAAAAAAAGGTAGTGAGAAAAAGAAATGATGTACTTAAATTTAAAAAAAAGGGTAGTGAAAATAGAAAAATATGTATTTAAATTTTAAAAAAATGGTAGTGAAAAAAAGAAAAATATGTATTACAATTTTAAAAAAGTAGTGAAAAAAAGAAAATGTGTATTTAAATTTAAAAAAAAAGGTGGTGAAAAATAGAAAAATATGTATTTAAATTTAAAAAAAAGTAGTGAAAAAAGAAAATATGTATTTAAATTTAAAAAAAAAGGTGGTGAGAAAAAGTAATTATGTATTTAAATTTTTAAAAAAAGGTGGTGAAAAATAGAAAAATATGTATTTAAATTTAAAAAAAAGTAGTGAAAAAAGAAAATATGTATTTAAATTTTAAAAAAAAGGTAGTGAAAAAAATAAAAATATGTATTTAAATTTAAAAAAAAAGTAGTGAAAAAAAGAAAAATATGTTTTTTATTTAAAACAAAAGTAGTGAAAATAAGAAAAATATGTTTTTTATTTAAAACAAAAGGTAGTGAAAAAAAAGGAATGCATATATTTAAATTAAAAGAAAAAAAAAAGGTTCCTACCATTGTTTATAACATAAGATTAACTAAGAATAAATTTAAGAAGTACCAGAAAGTGAATAAATCAAAATTAAGACGTAGGTTAAATTATAAATAACGATATAAATGAGGACATAACAATATTCACAACTTTCATAAGCACAATTTACTCTCAAAATTCAGGTAATTATTCAAAACGAGAATTATAGATATTAGCAGGCCGTGATAAAGTAGTAGTTTTTCGCCCTAAAACCTTATGTTACAAACAAATCATAGTGTTAATAATAGCAAATGTACTGTTCTTTCTTTCACACTCCAATAGTGTTGGACGTGATATTAAATCATATATTTCTTTATATAACCTAAAACTGTTGAAGGTGGTATTAAATCACCATATGCCTTGTTATATATAACACAATGTTTCTTTGGTCGGCACAAACGTAGTTGGTGTACTGTTTACATTGTGCTTCTCAATATGTTACAAACAGGTTGATCAGAGTCACTTTGTGTCACAATCTAATGAGAATTCCTAGAGGAAAAGCAAACCTCTCACTATAATAGAGAATGCCTTTTGTGCTTTTGCTTGAGTCAAAAGGCAGACAATAGTGAGCATAATATAATGAACGGAGTATACTGGCAGGAGTCGATCCTCAACAGGGTTGAGAGGAATATTCATGTCGAGTAGAGACTTGCTCACAAACCCGAGAGAGAATGTTTAAATTTTAAAGTCGTGCAGGCCATATAAAGACTTAGATTACTTCCGATTCACTCACAAAGAGGGCGTATTTGCTGTCGGCAAATATCACTCGAGGCATTGGGAATCGTTTCCCCAAGATACGGCTCAAAGAAGGAACACGCCCAAAAATATAATACATCCGCCCTGTAGATCCAGGGGAAGGGGAATGGCCTCTCACAACTTGCGACTCTTACTGAAATACTCAGAATGAATACTGACATTTCAGTTTGAGATGATGAGTAGGCTTCAGGTTACCCGGGAGTGTTGAAGCTAACCAGAAACGTTCAAATATAGAGTATTTTAACGGGGGGAAAAAAAAAATCCGTCAAGCAGGGTCTGCGTGAACTAAGCAGATTTCCCACGTGGGACTTAATCTTTCTTTTTACATAAAACGACTAAATATCGAGTTTGGCAACGATCAAACAAAAATTACGACCGCTAGAGCGTTAACAGACAAATATATAAATAATTTTGAACGGACCTCATTTTCGTCATCGCCTGGGTAGGATCGATGGACAATTGAAGAAATTTTTCGAAAATCGCGTCATGAGTACGACCTCAATAGCTGATTTCCCTGAAGGGAAATCTGCTAATAACAGTCGACAACGGATTGTACAATTATATGATGTATACATGAGCGGATATTAGTTGTCCATTTATTTCAAATTTGTAGACATTGTTTGGGGATCGAAGAGGCTTCCCATAAAAAGATATATAGGGAAATGCCCCTTCGCCCCTTATTTTGAGTTTGAGAGAGCGAACTGTATGGTGAAATGAATGATGGTGCAAATTATAAGTCATGGATGGGTACAATAGATATAATTACATGGACCATGTTTGTGGTCGATAATAAGAACAAATGATAAGTAAATTGTTGAGCTTTTGATATCTAATGATGTTCCATTGGTGAGCTGCTGTGGATTGATTGGAACTTGTGGTGGAGCTGGTTGCTTCGATGCCCATTATTGGGTTGATGCCCGTTGGCTTCGATGTGCGACGAATATTGAAATAATTGTGAGTACTCACTTTATTTTATAGTCCTTTTCCCCCCTCCTTGTTTCTTCCCTGTTTCATCGCCCGACGGGCCCTTTTACGTCTACTCTTGCATTGTTAGGGGGGTTTTTCACCTCGATGATAATATAGCTCCTTTCTGCCGCACTAGGCTCCCATCTTGCCCCGTCTTCTCCTTCTTGCCCTTTCCTGCCGGTCCCCCTCGTGGCATACGCTGGCAGCGAGGTCCCCAGTCCAGGGCAAGGATGAGTGGCGGAGTATGACGTCATGGAGGTCATGCGCCTACTTCACTCTTCGCGGAGTTGATTCTTCCGCGAACAACATTATTCAAAACCAACATGCTTATAAAGTTTTCAGGTTATTGAGTAGAAACTCTGAAGTAAACATTTCCAATATTTAAGAAAAACATTCCATCCTCAAGCTATCAAGAGGCATTCTACATTCGAATATCCTCCATATCATTAGTGAAACTATCAATTGGTATAGTACTTTGAGGAATCTCTGCATCATCAATTACGCTATCAATTGGCATAGTCCCTTCAGGAATCTCCCCATTATCAGGGAAACTATCAATTGCCATAGTGCCTTCAAGAATCTCCCCATCATCAGTGAAACTATCAATTGCCATAGTACATTCAGGAATCTCCCCATCATCAGGGAAACTATCAATTGCCATAGTACCTTCAAGAATCTCCCCATCATCAGGGAAACTATCAATTGCCATAGTACCTTCAAGAATCGCCCCATCATCAGGGAAACTATCAATTGCCATAGTACCTTCAGGAATCTCCCCATCATCAGGGAAACTATCAATTGCCATAGTACCTTCAAGAATCTCCCCATCATCAGGGAAACTATCAATTGCCATAGTACCTTCAAGAATCTCCCCATCATCAGGGAAACTATCAATTGCCATAGTACCTTCAGGAATCTCCCCATCATCAGGGAAACTATCAATTGCCATAGTACCTTCAAGAATCGCCCCATCATCAGGGAAACTATCAATTGCCATAGTACCTTCAGGAATCTCCCCATCATCAGGGAAACTATCAATTGCCATAGTACCTTCAAGAATCGCCCCATCATCAGGGAAACTATCAATTGCCATAGTACCTTCAGGAATCTCCCCATCATCAGGGAAACTATCAATTGCCATAGTACCTTCAAGAATCGCCCCATCATCAGTGAAAATATCAATTGCTATAGTACCTTCAGGAATCGCTCCATCATCAGGGAAACTATCAATTGCCATAGTACCTTCAAGAATCGCCCCATCATCAGGGAAACTATCAATTGCCATAGTACCTTCAGGAATCTACCCATCATCAGTGAAAATATCAATTGCCATAGTACCTTCAGGAATCGCTCCATCATCAGGGAAACTATCAATTGCCATAGTACCTTCAAGAATCTCCCCATCATCAGGGAAACTATCAATTGCCATATTACCTTCTGGAATCTCCCCATCATCTGCGAAACTATCAATTGCCATAGTACCTTCAGGAATCTCCCCATCATCAGTGAAAATATCAATTGCCATAGTACCTTCAGGAATCGCTCCATCATCAGGGAAACTATCAATTGCCATAGTACCTTCAAGAATCGCCCCATCATCAGTGAAAATATCAATTGCCATAGTACCTTCAGGAATCGCTCCATCATCAGGGAAACTATCAATTGCCATAGTACCTTCAAGAATCGCCCCATCATCAGGGAAACTATCAATTGCTATAGTACCTTCAGGAATCGCTCCATCATCAGGGAAACTATCAATTGCCATAGTACCTTCAAGAATCGCCCCATCATCAGGGAAACTATCAATTGCTATAGTACCTTCAGGAATCGCTCCATCATCAGGGAAACTATCAATTGCCATAGTACCTTCAGGAATCTCCCCATCATCAGTGAAAATATCAATTGCCATAGTACCTTCAGGAATCTCCCCATCATCAGGGAAAGTATCAATTGCCATAGTACCTTCAGGAATCTCCCCATCATCAGGGAAACTATCAATTGCCATATTACCTTCAAGAATCTCCCCATCATCAGGGAAACTATCAATTGCCATAGTACCTTCAAGAATCTCCCCATCATCAGGGAAACTATCAATTGCCATAGTACCTTCAGGAATCTCCCCATCATCAGGGAAACTATCAATTGCCATAGTACCTTCAAGAATCTCCCCATCATCAGGGAAACTATCAATTGCCATAGTACCTTCAAGAATCTCCCCATCATCAGGGAAACTATCAATTGCCAGTGTATTTGCCGTACCACTTTGAGGAATCTCCCCAATATTTGTGAAACTATCATTTGCGATAGTATGTAGAGAAGTCTCCCCTATCTCAAGAGAAGCTATGAATCGGCATAATACTTTGAGGGATATCACCATCAGCATTCTCACAGACAGAGAGTCTGTTCAAAGTAGATCCAACTTAAACACTATGCTGATTAATTGAGGATCATGATGCATTTACTTAATATTCTGGGATTAAATGAAAGCCTGGAGCAGCTGTAGGACAGGCAATAAATATAAACTAAATGAGGCGTATTGCTATCAAGTATTTGTGACATGGTATGCCAGAGCAACAGTAGCATATCAATTGAGGACTGTTTGTATAAAGAGCTGACTTGATAACCTCAACACAAAGGGACATTGAGCGTTAATGGCTCGGAAGGTGTTTGCCATTCAAGATTCCTTGACGCGGTGAAGCCTTTTGTAGTGGCTTCGAGTTCACTCCTTCACCTCTACATTACATTAACCCAGTCAGTATACTAAATTTTTTCTAGCGCATTTCTTACACTGCCACCGTAAATCATCACAAAAATATCGATATATGCGAGCGATAGAAAGTTAACTTAAAAGTTGGACTTAAATAAAAAAGTCCGCCACACAAGGGATGCGTAGAATTACGCTTAGTAATCAATATAAATTGCTTTTTCATTGCATAAATTGGACACTTGTGAGAAGAGGCATTGAAAGGCCGGCGTAAGATATCCCAGGGGACACAATAATAGAAGAACTTATCTTTTTGATATAAATATGAATTTAATGAAAATGCTTCTCATTTCGTCAGATCCATATTTGTCAACTTTAAGAAAGGTTAGATTGAAAACAGAAACAACAATGGAAGAAAACGTTTTGCCATACCTAATGTTAAATAAAAATGACAGTATCTGTTTACAATCTAGTGATTCTGAAGAGAAATATTTTTTTTAATTTCTAATTTTCTGTATATGTAAGTTTGTAAATATCATTCGTAACTTTCCATTTACATTTTATGTAATTTTATGCCATAATAAATGATTTTTTGAAGTTAAAACATATTTTTCTTCCATGTTTGTGTGTCTGAGAAACTTAAAAAAAAAAATAATAAACCTTGTCAAGACAATACGATTTTTGATTTCTTCCCCCATATACTAGTACATACACTGGGCATCAGTTGGATTTCAGACTCGTAACCTAAGAATAAACCTCCCAATAATAATAATAAATGTCATGACATTCTATTTATTTATATTATTTTATAATATACTAGCTAAGGTACACTTCGCGTTGAGGCTGAATGATGTTGGTATTCTTTTTGGGCTTTACTTTGTACAATGTTTTTACATTTTCCCGTCTCAATGCTTAGTATTTACACCCGGCGTGCTGGATATATGTTAATAATAAAAGTAATTTGTTATGTACTCAATTCTATAAAATACACAATATTTTTATATTACCTGTTTCAAGTGCATGTATCTTTTCATATATAACATAATCATAGATAATTGTATTAACCATATTATTCATAACCATAGAAAGAATTCTTCATTCCAAACCATCCATGAATAAACGTTCATTTCATCAAAAGTGTTCCAAAGCACCACTCGGCACCACAACTGTTTTTTATTGAAATATCCCGAATATATATTTCACACCTCCCTTATAACCCCCCACTCCTGTTGGCACCTCGAAATTTTAATATAGCTTATAATCAGGGACGTGTTAATACCAAATCACATACGTAGTTTAGTTTAGTTGGGTTGAGTCTTTTGTGTCACATAAAATTGTTGCATCCCACTATAGTTTTTAGCGTATAACTAATTTATACTTCAGTATACGACAAAAGTGTATATAACATAAATTACATTAAATAACAAAATAAACAACTTTTGTTATGTGCATATTTGCCGAAAAACCAATAGCAAGGGAAATATCGCTATTTTTATTTTCAGGACCCCCCTCCCCACTCCTTTTTGTCTCAGGGATTATTACTACAGCCTAAAATCTAAGTTGGGCTAGTAGTAATATGCACACCAAGTTTCAAAATTCGGTTTAGCCGATTCTATAAAGGACATACAGACAAAGATTCATTTTTGTATATACTACAAGTCATTTATATATATATATATATATATATGACTTGTAGTATATACATTTTATGAAAATTGATTGTTTTGTTTGTTGTTTTATATTGTTATTTATTTAATTAGAGTAGCTACTTTTAATTGTTTATTTAGTTATTGGACAATATTTGTAAGTGAATATAATCCTATATTGGTCTATATTTTGTAATTTAATGCATGTCAGTGGTTTTTAGGACTTGAAAAAGGCACTGAAGTGCCGAAAGGCTTAGTGCAATAAAGTAAAATCTACATCCTTATATTCGATAACTCCCACTCCCGGCTATCTAGAAAATTGCATTATATATATATATATATATTTTATGCAGAAACTATAGTTACAAGACCCTACAAAAACGAGAGCTAGGGATTTCTAGAGCATTAACAGAGAGATAAGTGTTGCTGTTTGGAACAAGGAACTATAACAATAGTCCGAAATGCATAATAAGTGAACAAGGAAGAATGGAAGAACAGCAACCGGAAGTAATTGCAAAACAAAGTTTGTTTAAAGTTTGAAGAGCGGAAGCATTGTTGGGCCGATATTATCTCTCATAGTATTCATTAGCAGTTATCTACCATCCAGTTTAATTCCTCTCTCGCCTTCTCGCAGAACACAGCCAGTCCATTCTTTATAACAGGCTCCAAGAATTAATTATCAACTTTCTTTCTCCAATATAAGTTTTAGGAAGAAAGAGGTGCTTGCTAAAATTAGGCCAAATGCTAAACCTTGTAGGATTTGTTAGCTCTGGCGAGGATGTTATATTGTCGAAGCTGGTATCTCTGTTGAAGATTGAAACGTAAAAAACGTCCTTGTGATCTCATCTAACCACCTGTTCTCTATTCAGATGTAAAAAGGTCCTTCATGCAAGGGCTGCGTAAACTAAGCAGAGCTCCCAGGTGATTGTATAACACACTTGTGATCTCATCTAACCACCTGTTCTCTTATCAACATATATTATATATTTTTAAATAAAAATCTGAAGATGATTCGGGGCATACAGAAGGTTGAAACAATTAAAGTCCACCACGCAGGGGCTGCGTAAACTAACCAGATTTCGGAGAGAGAGAAAAAACGTCCAATTCTTCACAATTTGTTTATTTCAGCGCTAAGCGCTTTCAAAGACTAATGTCTCCATCTTCAGAGCTACTTGCATACGCTCATTGGGACTCAGAAGAGTCGCTTGCTGTCTTTCCCAATGAGCGTATGCAAGTAGCTCTGAAGATGGAGACATTAGTCTTTGAAAACGCTTAGCGCTGAAATAAACAAATTGTGAAGAATTGGACGTTTTTTCTCTCTCTCCAAGTAAACATTCTTCACATCCAACAAACACTGCCGTGGAACCAGATTTCCTTCATGAAGTTTAACAATAGATAAATCTACAAACTGCTTATTCAACGGCACAGTGAATATTAAGTGAATAAATACAAACGATAATAAAAAAATCCTTCTCTCAATTTTATTAACCTATCGGCGGGAAGCGTCTGAAATGAAAAAAAAGACCGTCACGCAGGGGCTGCGTAAACTCAGCAGATATCCCACGCAAATGTCAGATGGACTTACAAATTTACTGCAGGAAAACGATGGATCATACACATCCTCGATTACCGAAACTTATGAATATCTATTAAATACACTGATTAAAGTGATGACCAAAGTACAAACAATGACCAACATAAACAATTTAGATTAGATGCACTCGTAGAACCAGAATGACATTAACACACACAGAAATCACTGACATTATAAAAACCTAAAAAGAAATAAGTCAACTGGAATTGAGAGGATTACGGTTAATATTTATAAGCAAGTATTTAATATATTTCCAGAATTTATTAATTATATGTACAAAAGCTATTTAAAAAATGCAGTTTTCCTGATAGATGGAAATGGTCCAAGTTAATATTTATTAATAAACCAGGAAAACGTGATTGTACTGCTTCCTCTGTACGTCCTATATCACTAATCCCTACAGCTGGAAAGGTACTGGAAAAGATACTTTATAGAAGATTATCACACTCTTTATACTCTCATTCGTTAATGCAACCAAATCAATTTGGATTTACGCCCCAAACATCTACCACAGATGCCCTTCAGAAAACATATACATTTATTGAAGAAGCATTGAACGTCGGTAATCATACTGTTCTAATATCATTAGATATAAATGGAGCATTTGATAGCGCCTGGTGGCCCTCAATCTTACTGACCTTACGTAGACTAAATTGCCCTCTTAATTTATATAAACTAATTTTTTTTTTTCAGAACAGGAAGACTTACATCACAACTCCAACAATTACTACTCACAAAATACAAACATTAGGTTCATGTCTTTCCCCATTACTGTGGAATTTAATTATGAAAAACCAACTACGAAATGAATTACCTCGTAACAGAGAAATCATAGCTTTTGCAGATGACATAATTATTCTGATAAAATCCAAATTGTTTACAGAAATTCAAGCATTAATTAATAAAATTACCCGCATTTCCAATGTAATACTAACAAATGTAATTACATTATTTTTTCTAAAAAACGATCAATTCCTCTTCTTACCACACGCATTCAAGGCCAACAAATACATTCTTTTTCTTTCTGTTGTAAATATTTTTATTTTACAAATATTTTATTTTATTCATAATTTTAAAAAAATGTTATGTATCAAGCACACTTTATGTACAAATTGTTGTACGGGACGTGTAGCTAATTAATTCCCTTCCTGTAGGGTTACATCAGGAAGGAAATGAAACATATATTTGTAGGTAGGATGAAAGAATTGGCTACTATAACAATTTATTAAAACAGCAGAGCACTTTCGATGCAGTGCATCATCGTCAGTACCCTGTTGACACACAACAACAATAGTTACTATCTCTATTAAAATATTTAAAAGATAAGGGGTAAACTCGATAACATATAACAATAAAGACTATCTTTCTTAGAACTAAATAACATATAAAACTTTTCATATATAAACATTAAATTAAGTGAGTACAAGTAGGACATTAAAACTGTCTGAAAGGCTTAAACTAGACTATTTAGACAAAGAAAGGGGAACAAAGGAGAAGGAGAAGAGAGAGGGGCCATACCGAACGTCTTCGATGTTGAGCTGACAGCTCTTGGAGCTGGACTGGCATTTCATCCCAGCTAGCTGAGCTAACGAGCCTATTGGTAGAAATTTTAGAGGGCAGACATCCTCTTTAATATTAATGTTTTTCTTTGACGTTAGAAGGTCCAATCTAATCTCTAGTCCTTCAACCTTGTCCATTTCCCTTCCTTTAGCTAGCTGATGCAACACTTCCAATTGTAAAGAGCCCTGGTCATGGTTTTCAGTCACTAGGTGCTTTTTCATTTCACTTATTTTTATGGTGAAATGCTCTTTAACCCTTGTTTTTATCTTCATGCCACTCTGCCCTACGTATGTAGCCTCACAGGAATGGCAAGATATCCGATAGACGCCAGACTTCTTCATAGCGGAAACAGGATCTTTGGGGTTGGGGAATGAATTTTTGAGTGTCTTCTTGCTCCGGTAAGCCGTCTTGATGCCTGCTTTTCCCAGCAAGTTGCCTATTTTCAATGAGAGGGGCTTAATGAAGGGGATGCTAAGTGGGTAGCCGGACTTATCACTTATGGTGGGAGTGATTTGAAACTCTCCCTCAGTTTTTCTTCTCTGCCGCTTTTTTAGCATTCTACCCACCAAACTCTCAGTGTGTCCGTTTTTGAGCGCCAAGTATTTGATGAATGATAATACCTGGTAGAAGTCATGTTCTGATAGTGGGATATTGATAAGGCGGTCGATTAGAAATGTAAATCCCAACATTTTATATTGAGTGTGGTGGTAGGAATCGGCATGTATCATGATGTCACTCGCACTGGGTTTTCTGTAGATATTAAACGAATGACTTCTCCCCTCTCTTCTTATTTGGAAATCAAGAAAATTGAATCGTCCGTCTTTTTTCGATTTCTATTGTAAACTTAACTGATCTATGGCAGCCAATGACGTAATTTAGAATGTGATTGTCTTCATCTACTTTACCTTCGAAACTTATGAATATGTCATCTGCATAGCGGACGTAAAAGTTAATTAAATTGTTACATGGGTTCCTTGGTGACATGGTATATCACGTCTCCAAGTGTTCAATAAAGAGGTTAGCTGCAAGAGGTGGTATAGCGCCTCCATTCTCATTCCATTCCGCGCCCTCGGAAAAATTAGTTAAAACCCTTATCTCTAAATTTAATAACATTGTAGAATTTAACCCAACCTAGTCTATAAAAAACTCTTTCTAACCCTTGAAAGTCCTTTCTATCCCTCAGATATTTAATCTGTCCACTGGAAGTCCTATTTATACCTACAAATAAAATAAGATAATATATTCGAGAGAGGATTGAAATATCATTCGTTAGCTTAGGTCTCCTACAGAAGTTAATAAGGTAGCCATTAAGGTTGCCTTAGAGAAGGTTGGATTAGCGGAAGATGCCTGTGGTTAATTGAGGCATTAGCTTCAGGCATCTGCTAACTACCTTCAAGGCTCCAACCTCTTCAACAGCAATAGATAACGTACAATGTACGTGTTATCATAGAGAATCTCATGGCAGAGGTGTATGATAGGCACACTTACCTAGCCCTGTTTAGTGTCACAGCTGTGTACTTCTCACTAGTTCTCCGTCATTAACAACCAGGTATAATGAACAATATTTCAACAAACGAAATGCTTGTCCGTAAAGAGACTCAAGAGAAGCATGAGCGTACGTGATTACTGTTCTGAACACCCCACCCCTCCAAAAATATTATTGGGCATTTATTTATTTGCTGCAACATTTTTTTGTCCGAGCATTACAGCTCATAAGATATGGTTGTCTGAGATTCCTGTAGTATCAGAAATGATCCTCGGATGATATGGTTGTCTGAGATTCCTGTAGTTTCAGAAATGATCCTCGGATGATATGGTTGTCTGAGATTCCTGTAGTATCAGAAATGATCCTCGGATGATATGGTTGTCTGAGATTCCTGTAGTATCAGAAATGATCCTCGGATGATATGGTTGTCTGAGATTCCTGTAGTATCAGAAATGATCCTCGGATGATATGGTTGTCTGAGATTCCTGTAGTATCAGAAATGATCCTCGGATGATATGGTTGTCTGAGATTCCTGTAGTATCAGAAATGATCCTCGGATGATATGGTTGTCTGAGATTCCTGTAGTATCAGAAATGATCCTCGGATGATATGGTTGTCTGAGATTCCTGTAGTATCAGAAATGATCCTCGGATGATATGGTTGTCTGAGATTCCTGTAGTATCAGAAATGATCCTCGGATGATATGGTTGTCTGAGATTCCTGTAGTATCAGAAATGATCCTCGGATGATATGGTTGTCTGAGATTCCTGTAGTATCAGAAATGATCCTCGGATGATATGGTTGTCTGAGATTCCTGTAGTATCAGAAATGATCCTCGGATGATATGGTTGTCTGAGATTCCTGTAGTATCAGAAATGATCCTCGGATGATATGGTTGTCTGAGATTCCTGTAGTATCAGAAATGATCCTCGGATGATATGGTTGTCTGAGATTCCTGTAGTATCAGAAATGATCCTCGGATGATATGGTTGTCTGAGATTCCTGTAGTATCAGAAATGATCCTCGGATGATATGGTTGTCTGAGATTCCTGTAGTATCAGAAATGATCCTCGGATGATATGGTTGTCTGAGATTCCTGTAGTATCAGAAATGATCCTCGGATGATATGGTTGTCTGAGATTCCTGTAGTATCAGAAATGATCCTCGGATGATATGGTTGTCTGAGATTCCTGTAGTATCAGAAATGATCCTCGGATGATATGGTAGTCTGAGATTCCTGTAGTATCAGAAATGATCCTCGGATGATATGGTTGTCTGAGATTCCTGTAGTATCAGAAATGATCCTCGGATGATATGGTTGTCTGAGATTCCTGTAGTATCAGAAATGATCCTCGGATGATATGGTTGTCTGAGATTCCTGTAGTATCAGAAATGATCCTCGGATGATATGGTTGTCTGAGATTCCTGTAGTATCAGAAATGATTCTCGGATGATATGGTTGTCTGAGATTCCTGTAGTATCAGAAATGATCCTCGGATGATATGGTTGTCTGAGATTCCTGTAGTATCAGAAATGATTCTCGGATGATATGGTTGTCTGAGATTCCTGTAGTATCAGAAATGATCCTCGGATGATATGGTTGTCTGAGATTCCTGTAGTATCAGAAATGATTCTCGGATGATATGGTTGTCTGAGATTCCTGTAGTATCAGAAATGATCCTCGGATGATATGGTTGTCTGAGATTCCTGTAGTATCAGAAATGATTCTCGGATGATATGGTTGTCTGAGATTCCTGTAGTATCAGAAATGATCCTCGGATGATATGGTTGTCTGAGATTCCTGTAGTATCAGAAATGATCCTCGGATGATATGGTTGTCTGAGATTCCTGTAGTATCAGAAATGATCCTCGGATGATATGGTTGTCTGAGATTCCTGTAGTATCAGAAATGATCCTCGGATGATATGGTTGTCTGAGATTCCTGTAGTATCAGAAATGATCCTCGGATGATATGGTTGTCTGAGATTCCTGTAGTATCAGAAATGATCCTCGGATGATATGGTTGTCTGAGATTCCTGTAGTATCAGAAATGATCCTCGGATGATATGGTTGTCTGAGATTCCTGTAGTATCAGAAATGATCCTCGGATGATATGGTTGTCTGAGATTCCTGTAGTATCAGAAATGATTCTCGGATGTTGTCTCGTTACAAAAAAGGTATAGCGTAATAATCTCATCTTTTAAAGTTTCCTTATCAGTTCAACACCGGGATGTACATCGAAGGATGGTCGGTACTTAATGCTTTAATTTGGAACATAAATCCATGCTAACTTGTGTGTAGGGGACTATACCTCACTGGCAATAGCACTCAGTGGATGATTTTCTATGTGTAATTTTATCAAACCGTAAACTTGCGGACGCAAACTCACACAGTTGAAGATAAAGGAGTTTTTCATCCCAGAGAGATGAATTGAACTGCAAGGAAAAATGAAGAAATAGTGATAAACAAGCACTTATACCAACAAGGTAGCACTCAATATGAAAATACACAAAAATACAAGATAAAAGGACAAGATAAAGGACCCTTTTAGCAGATTTCCCTTAAGGAAAATCAGCTATTGAGGTCATAATCAAGACCCAAGTTTTGAAAAATTTCGGAATTTTTCTTCAAATGTCTATCAATCCTACCCAGGAGATGACGAAAATGAGGTCCGTTCAAAATTATATGTCGCTCTCTCTCTCTCTCTCTCTCTCTCTCTCTCTCTCTCTCTCTCTCTATATATATATATATATATATATATATAT
The DNA here is from genome assembly GCA_019009955.1 of Riptortus pedestris. Taxonomy (NCBI): domain Eukaryota; kingdom Metazoa; phylum Arthropoda; class Insecta; order Hemiptera; family Alydidae; genus Riptortus; species Riptortus pedestris. The sequence goes on along the minus strand of CM032231.1, from coordinate 5,558,090 downwards.
ATATATAACGCTAGTTAGCGCTCTAGCTGTAGAAATTTTTGTTTGATAGGTACCAAACTCGATATTTAAACGTTTTACGATCAAACAAAATTACTACCGCTAGAGCCATATCAGATGTGTGTGTGTGTGTGTGCATATATATATATATATTTACATAATTTTGAACGGAGCACATTTTCGCCATCTCCTGTGAAGGATCGATGGACATTTGATCGGAAATGTTTCACGCCATGAGTACGACCTCAAAAAAAAGAAACATAGAATTGCTCTCTTGTGAACTTAGCGATCGAATATAATTGTATTAGTTGCTGAGCTGATGTTAACATCAACCAGTCAAACAGAGAGAATAGTTAATACTTGCCAGAAGCCAGGATCAATCAACCGACCCAATTCATCAACCAAGTTTGACTCTTCTGTCAGCCTTGCAATACTTTATGTTTACACAACTCATACTAGATGGTGTGTTTTTTAGCAGATTTCCCTTAAGGTATTACTCATGACGCAATATCCGAATTTTTTTTTTCTAATGTCGAATCCTGCGTAGTAGATGAAAATGAGATCCTTTCAAAATGATATATATATATATATATATATATATATATATATATATATATATATATATATACATATATATATAACTCCAGCAAAGGTAGGATGACCTACAAATTTTTCCTAGATGTCAGGACCAGAACTAAGATGACATGGTACGTCCCAGATTTCTTCTCCAGGCAACTTATCAGAAACTACATTTCTTCAAACGAAAGGAATCCCCATTGTGCTCCTGCGGCGAGTTGGATACGGCTGACCACGTGATCCTCCAATGTCCGCGTTTCAACGCCAAGTGTATTCGGCTAATGAGTGCTTTCTCATATGTGAACTGGCCTCCTGAGAGCTACGACATGTTTGTAAACGACGCTGATAGATTTTCTGCCTTCAGGACATTTGCCCAAGAGGTGTGGAAAGACAAGTAAAATTGAACTTAATTGTAAATTATATGTATAGTTTTATATGATTTTAGGTTAGTATTTAGGCTATAGGTATGTAGGCTAGTTAGTTAGGCTCTTGCTGCCACTTCTTGGAACAGAGGCAAAGGAGGCGCAGCTGCGGGTTCCCCTAGGACTTTTCGGAATTAAACTAAATCTCTCAAACGTTGCACTTTAATGCTTAGCCGTGCTTGGTGAGTTAGGCTAAGTTACCTGGAACAATTTATCTATTCAAAATTTTATATCTCTTATTAGATGGAGACCCCTGGTATGGGGAAACCCAAAGGGACAGCGGGGGCAGAGGTGGGAAATATATATATATATATATATATATATATATATATATATATATATATATTTGTCTGATACCGCTCTAGAGGTTGCAATTTTCGTTTTATAGTTACCAAACTGGATGTGTAACCGTTCCATACAAAATTAAAGATCGAGTTTAAGCCTGAAATAGGACAGGTGGGGATTAGAGAAGGAGAAATTCCAAAATTTTAAATGTCTCCGTTATTATAAGTCTGATCGAAATATTATATAAAACTATCCTCATTATATATTTAATTTGCCTATAAATGTTGCTGTGTACGTTATTTCTGTAATATGAATATTGCCCGAGTAATTTGGAATTTTACGTTTTCAGCATTCAGTAAACCCTCGCTTCTACTCATGTCCTAATAGCAATGAGCAGTTATATCATGAACCTCTGTATTCTAAGATTAAATAATTTATTACATTGCATTATACACTCCATTTAACAAATTATACATATATATATATATATATTTCAGGCCTCCCTCACGACCCCCACACCTGCTCCATCTGCCGGGTTGATCTGTGAGGCTAAACCATCCGGGGCGTCACCCAAACGCGTACAAAAAAATTCTTTCAAATCGGTCCAGCCGTCTAGGAGGAGTTCAAGTAACATACACACATACAGTAGAATTATATATATAATGATATATATATATATATATATATATATATATATATATATATATAATTGTGTAGATATTTTAGCAGATTTCCCTTAAGGGAAATCAGCTATTGAGGTCGTACTCATGACGCGAGTTTCGAAAAATTTCTTCAAATCACCATCGATCCTACCCAGGAGATGACAAAAATGAGGTCCGTTCAAAATTATATATATATATATATATATATATATATATATATATATTTTTGTCTGTTAACGCTCTAGCGGTCGCAATTTTTGTTTGATCGTTACCTCGGAATTTAATCGTTTTATGTAAAATGGAAGATCAAGTTCGTTAATGGCTGAAATCGGACCAGTGGGAGGGGGGGTTTAGAGGGGGGGGGGATTTTTGAAAATTCAAAATATCTCTGTTATTATGCGTCGGATCGAAATATTGCATAGAATCAAACTTATTGCAAATTAAATTTACTATAAATATTGTTCTATACATTTTTTCTGTATCTTGAATATTAACCGAGATATTTTCATTTGTATTCTGCGTGTTGTCGCCAGTAGGCTATGTTCGCACTTTCCGCCGAGAGCTCTGGTGGCCGTTTCCATAACTATTCGTCCCTCGTGAATAGGTTTAGAGGTTAGGTCAACTGTTTTTTGGGGCTAGAAACTACTGGGTTATTACGCCCTAAATAATGTTTTAGGTTTAGAGGTTTCTTACTACTACAGTTGTTATTAGGCAGATTTCTCTATTGCAAACCCACATGGGAAATCTGCTTAGTTTACGCAGCCCCTGCGTGACGGACTTTTTTTAATTATAGGTTATTTTCATATATGGAGTCGCTTTTTGTTCTGTAATGTTGTCAATGTTGGTTACAATATTTCGAGAACATTTATTTTTCTTCTTCGGGCTGTAAAACAGGTACTACTTTATTTAATTGCGCACTGTTATTTAACAACGGTGTAACACAGCGGTGTTTATGTTTTTTGTACTTACCAACACTAGAACTACTTAACATATATGGCACATTTGGTATTACAACATGTAATTCTAGTCTTGCTGAGTACAAATAACATGAACACCACTCTGTTACAGTGAAGTTAAATAAGTTCAATTTATATTAATTTAATCGTTTCAAAAATAACATGAAGTTCGTTAATGGCAGAAATCGGACCAGTCAGAGGGAAGGGGGGTAAAGAGGAGGGGGGGGGGAACTTCAAACATTTGAAGCATCTCCGTTACTATACGTCGTATCGAAAAATTGTATAGAACGAATATTACTAAAAAATTAATGTTCTATAAATGTTATTATAAACATGTTTTCTCTATCTTTAGTATTAACCGAGATATTGGAATTTTGTAGATTTCAGCCTTCAGTAAGCCCCCACTTTCAGTAATTGCACGTTAAGAATAAGCCAATGTATCATGACCATTTTATTCCAAGTTGACAATCCAAATATTGTGTTCAAGATATCTTTTCTAGATGAGAAACTTGCACATACGTTCTGTTGAATCTCTTCTACCACGTCTTGGATTATAAAAATGAGAATGATTGAGATTATTCTGATTCATTATAAATTACAGCGCTAGCTATAGTAAATAGTTTTCAATAAAATATTATATTCAGATATATTTGACTGATTTTCTTTCCGGTCTAGAATATATCTATCTATCTATTTCCTCAGCTATTGGTTGGCTGAGCTTTCCATTTTGGTGATTTTTAAAATGTAAATTGACTGAATTGTTTATCATTACCGTTTGCATTTGTTCACGGAGGTGTTACTAGTATGTAGATTTATCTATTGTGAACTTTCAATTAGGAAATCTGCTTAGTTTACGCTGCCCCTGCGTGACGAACTTATGACCACAGGAATTCGAAAATCTAGGAAGAGGTATTTGTAGAAATAACTCCAAAGGGTATTCGATGTAGTTTCGACACTGCTACTTCTCTATCCAATAATCAGAGGCTCAAATCTAGGAAGAGGTATTTGAAGAAATAACTCCAAAGGGTATTCGATGTAGTTTCGACACTGCTACTTCTCTATCCAATAATCAGAGGCTCAAATCTAGGAAGAGGTATTTGAAGAAATAACTCCAAAGGGTATTCGATGTAGTTTCGACACTGCTACTTCTCTATCCAATATTCAGAGGCTCAAATCTAGGAAGAGGTATTTGAAGAAATAACTCCAAAGGGTATTCGATGTAGTTTCGACACTGCTACTTCTCTATCCAATAATCAGAGGCTCAAATCTAGGAAGAGGTATTTGAAGAAATAACTCCAAAGGGTATTCGATGTAGTTTCGACACTGCTACTTCTCTATCCAATAATCAGAGGCTCAAATCTAGGAAGAGGTATTTGAAGAAATAACTCCAAAGGGTATTCGATGTAGTTTCGACACTGCTACTTCTCTATCCAATAATCAGAGGCTCAAATCTAGGAAGAGGTATTTGTAGAAATAACTCCAAAGGGTATTCGATGTAGTTTCGACACTGCTACTTCTCTATCCAATAATCAGAGGCTCAAATCTAGGAAGAGGTATTTGAAGAAATAACTCCAAAGGGTATTCGATGTAGTTTCGACACTGCTACTTCTCTATCCAATAATCAGAGGCTCAAATCTAGGAAGAGGTATTTGAAGAAATAACTCCAAAGGGTATTCGATGTAGTTTCGACACTGCTACTTCTCTATCCAATAATCAGAGGCTCAAATCTAGGAAGAGGTATTTGAAGAAATAACTCCAAAGGGTATTCGATGTAGTTTCGACACTGCTACTTCTCTATCCAATAATCAGAGGCTCAAATCTAGGAAGAGGTATTTGAAGAAATAACTCCAAAGGGTATTCGATGTAGTTTCGACACTGCTACTTCTCTATCCAATAATCAGAGGCTCAAATCTAGGAAGAGGTATTTGAAGAAATAACTCCAAAGGGTATTCGATGTAGTTTCGACACTGCTACTTCTCTATCCAATAATCAGAGGCTCAAATCTAGGAAGAGGTATTTGAAGAAATAACTCCAAAGGGTATTCGATGTAGTTTCGACACTGCTACTTCTCTATCCAATAATCAGAGGCTCAAATCTAGGAAGAGGTATTTGTAGAAATAACTCCAAAGGGTATTCGATGTAGTTTCGACACTGCTACTTCTCTATCCAATATTGAGAGGCTCAAATCTAGGAAGAGGTATTTGAAGAAATAACTCCAAAGGGTATTCGATGTAGTTTCGACACTGCTACTTCTCTATCCAATAATCAGAGGCTCAAATCTAGGAAGAGGTATTTGAAGAAATAACTCCAAAGGGTATTCGATGTAGTTTCGACACTGCTACTTCTCTATCCAATAATCAGAGGCTCAAATCTAGGAAGAGGTATTTGAAGAAATAACTCCAAAGGGTATTCGATGTAGTTTCGACACTGCTACTTCTCTATCCAATAATCAGAGGCTCAAATCTAGGAAGAGGTATTTGTAGAAATAACTCCAAAGGGTATTCGATGTAGTTTCGACACTGCTACTTCTCTATCCAATATTGAGAGGCTCAAATCTAGGAAGAGGTATTTGAAGAAATAACTCCAAAGGGTATTCGATGTAGTTTCGACACTGCTACTTCTCTATCCAATAATCAGAGGCTCAAATCTAGGAAGAGGTATTTGAAGAAATAACTCCAAAGGGTATTCGATGTAGTTTCGACACTGCTACTTCTCTATCCAATATTGAGAGGCTCAAATCTAGGAAGAGGTATTTGAAGAAATAACTCCAAAGGGTATTCGATGTAGTTTCGACACTGCTACTTCTCTATCCAATAATCAGAGGCTCAAATCTAGGAAGAGGTATTTGAAGAAATAACTCCAAAGGGTATTCGATGTAGTTTCGACACTGCTACTTCTCTATCCAATATTGAGAGGCTCAAATCTAGGAAGAGGTATTTGAAGAAATAACTCCAAAGGGTATTCGATGTAGTTTCGACACTGCTACTTCTCTATCCAATAATCAGAGGCTCAAATCTAGGAAGAGGTATTTGTAGAAATAACTCCAAAGGGTATTCGATGTAGTTTCGACACTGCTACTTCTCTATCCAATATTGAGAGGCTCAAATCTAGGAAGAGGTATTTGAAGAAATAACTCCAAAGGGTATTCGATGTAGTTTCGACACTGCTACTTCTCTATCCAATAATCAGAGGCTCAAATCTAGGAAGAGGTATTTGTAGAAATAACTCCAAAGGGTATTCGATGTAGTTTCGACACTGCTACTTCTCTATCCAATATTGAGAGGCTCAAATCTAGGAAGAGGTATTTGAAGAAATAACTCCAAAGGGTATTCGATGTAGTTTCGACACTGCTACTTCTCTATCCAATAATCAGAGGCTCAAATCTAGGAAGAGGTATTTGAAGAAATAACTCCAAAGGGTATTCGATGTAGTTTCGACACTGCTACTTCTCTATCCAATATTGAGAGGCTCAAATCTAGGAAGAGGTATTTGAAGAAATAACTCCAAAGGGTATTCGATGTAGTTTCGACACTGCTACTTCTCTATCCAATAATCAGAGGCTCAAATCTAGGAAGAGGTATTTGAAGAAATAACTCCAAAGGGTATTCGATGTAGTTTCGACACTGCTACTTCTCTATCCAATAATCAGAGGCTCAAATCTAGGAAGAGGTATTTGTAGAAATAACTCCAAAGGGTATTCGATGTAGTTTCGACACTGCTACTTCTCTATCCAATAATCAGAGGCTCAAATCTAGGAAGAGGTATTTGAAGAAATAACTCCAAAGGGTATTCGATGTAGTTTCGACACTGCTACTTCTCTATCCAATATTGAGAGGCTCAAATCTAGGAAGAGGTATTTGAAGAAATAACTCCAAAGGGTATTCGATGTAGTTTCGACACTGCTACTTCTCTATCCAATATTGAGAGGCTCAAATCTAGGAAGAGGTATTTGAAGAAATAACTCCAAAGGGTATTCGATGTAGTTTCGACACTGCTACTTCTCTATCCAATAATCAGAGGCTCAAATCTAGGAAGAGGTATTTGAAGAAATAACTCCAAAGGGTATTCGATGTAGTTTCGACACTGCTACTTCTCTATCCAATAATCAGAGGCTCAAATCTAGGAAGAGGTATTTGAAGAAATAACTCCAAAGGGTATTCGATGTAGTTTCGACACTGCTACTTCTCTATCCAATAATCAGAGGCTCAAATCTAGGAAGAGGTATTTGAAGAAATAACTCCAAAGGGTATTCGATGTAGTTTCGACACTGCTACTTCTCTATCCAATATTGAGAGGCTCAAATCTAGGAAGAGGTATTTGAAGAAATAACTCCAAAGGGTATTCGATGTAGTTTCGACACTGCTACTTCTCTATCCAATAATCAGAGGCTCAAATCTAGGAAGAGGTATTTGAAGAAATAACTCCAAAGGGTATTCGATGTAGTTTCGACACTGCTACTTCTCTATCCAATATTCAGAGGCTCAAATCTAGGAAGAGGTATTTGAAGAAATAACTCCAAAGGGTATTCGATGTAGTTTCGACACTGCTACTTCTCTATCCAATAATCAGAGGCTCAAATCTAGGAAGAGGTATTTGAAGAAATAACTCCAAAGGGTATTCGATGTAGTTTCGACACTGCTACTTCTCTATCCAATATTGAGAGGCTCAAATCTAGGAAGAGGTATTTGAAGAAATAACTCCAAAGGGTATTCGATGTAGTTTCGACACTGCTACTAGGCTCAAATCTAGGAAGAGGTATTTGAAGAAATAACTCCAAAGGGTATTCGATGTAGTTTCGACACTGCTACTTCTCTATCCAATAGAGGCTCAAATCTAGGAAGAGGTATTTGAAGAAATAACTCCAAAGGGTATTCGATGTAGTTTCGACACTGCTACTTCTCTATTCTATTTGTCTAGTGTCAAATCTAGCTAGAGGTATTTGAAGAAATAACTCCAAAGGGTATTCGATGTAGTTTCGACACTGCTACTTCTCTATCCAATAATCAGAGGCTCAAATCTAGGAAGAGGTATTTGAAGAAATAACTCCAAAGGGTATTCGATGTAGTTTCGACACTGCTACTTCTCTATCCAATAATCAGAGGCTCAAATCTAGGAATAGGTATTTGAAGAAATAACTCCAAAGTGTATTCGATGTAGTTTCGACACTGCTACTTCTCTATCCAATATTGAGAGGCTCAAATCTAGGAAGAGGTATTTGAAGAAATAACTCCAAAGGGTATTCGATGTAGTTTCGACACTGCTACTTCTCTATCCAATAATCAGAGGCTCAAATCTAGGAAGAGGTATTTGAAGAAATAACTCCAAAGGGTATTCGATGTAGTTTCGACACTGCTACTTCTCTATCCAATAATCAGAGGCTCAAATCTAGGAAGAGGTATTTGAAGAAATAACTCCAAAGGGTATTCGATGTAGTTTCGACACTGCTACTTCTCTATCCAATAATCAGAGGCTCAAATCTAGGAAGAGGTATTTGAAGAAATAACTCCAAAGGGTATTCGATGTAGTTTCGACACTGCTACTTCTCTATCCAATAATCAGAGGCTCAAATCTAGGAAGAGGTATTTGAAGAAATAACTCCAAAGGGTATTCGATGTAGTTTCGACACTGCTACTTCTCTATCCAATAATCAGAGGCTCAAATCTAGGAAGAGGTATTTGAAGAAATAACTCCAAAGGGTATTCGATGTAGTTTAGACACTGCTACTTCTCTATCCAATATAGAGGCTCAAATCTAGGAAGAGGTATTTAAAGAAATAACTCCAAAGGGTATTCGATGTAGTTTCGACACTGCTACTTCTCTATCCAATAATCAGAGGCTCAAATCTAGGAAGAGGTATTTGAAGAAATAACTCCAAAGGGTATTCGATGTAGTTTCGACACTGCTACTTCTCTATCCTATAATCAGAGGCTCAAATCTAGGAAGAGGTATTTGAAGAAATAACTCCAAAGAGTATTCGATTTAGTTTCGACACTGCTACTTCTCTATCCAATATTCAGAGGCTCAAATCTAGGAAGAGGTATTTGAAGAAATAACTCCAAAGGGTATTCGATGTAGTTTCGACACTGCTACTTCTCTATCCAATAATCAGAGGCTCAAATCTAGGAAGAGGTATTTGAAGAAATAACTCCAAAGGGTATTCGATGTAGTTTCGACACTGCTACTTCTCTATCCAATAATCAGAGGCTCAAATCTAGGAAGAGGTATTTGAAGAAATAACTCCAAAGGGTATTCGATGTAGTTTCGACACTGCTACTTCTCTATCCAATAATCAGAGGCTCAAATCTAGGAAGAGGTATTTGAAGAAATAACTCCAAAGGGTATTCGATGTAGTTTCGACACTGCTACTTCTCTATCCAATAATCAGAGGCTCAAATCTAGGAAGAGGTATTTGAAGAAATAACTCCAAAGGGTATTCGATGTAGTTTCGACACTGCTACTTCTCTATCCAATATTGAGAGGCTCAAATCTAGGAAGAGGTATTTGAAGAAATAACTCCAAAGGGTATTCGATGTAGTTTCGACACTGCTACTTCTCTATCCAATAATCAGAGGCTCAAATCTAGGAAGAGGTATTTGAAGAAATAACTCCAAAGGGTATTCGATGTAGTTTCGACACTGCTACTTCTCTATCCAATAATCAGAGGCTCAAATCTAGGAAGAGGTATTTGAAGAAATAACTCCAAAGGGTATTCGATGTAGTTTCGACACTGCTACTTCTCTATCCAATATTGAGAGGCTCAAATCTAGGAAGAGGTATTTGAAGAAATAACTCCAAAGGGTATTCGATGTAGTTTCGACACTGCTACTTCTCTATCCAATAATCAGAGGCTCAAATCTAGGAAGAGGTATTTGAAGAAATAACTCCAAAGGGTATTCGATGTAGTTTCGACACTGCTACTTCTCTATCCAATATTGAGAGGCTCAAATCTAGGAAGAGGTATTTGAAGAAATAACTCCAAAGGGTATTCGATGTAGTTTCGACACTGCTACTTCTCTATCCAATAATCAGAGGCTCAAATCTAGGAAGAGGTATTTGTAGAAATAACTCCAAAGGGTATTCGATGTAGTTTCGACACTGCTACTTCTCTATCCAATATTGAGAGGCTCAAATCTAGGAAGAGGTATTTGAAGAAATAACTCCAAAGGGTATTCGATGTAGTTTCGACACTGCTACTTCTCTATCCAATAATCAGAGGCTCAAATCTAGGAAGAGGTATTTGAAGAAATAACTCCAAAGGGTATTCGATGTAGTTTCGACACTGCTACTTCTCTATCCAATAATCAGAGGCTCAAATCTAGGAAGAGGTATTTGAAGAAATAACTCCAAAGGGTATTCGATGTAGTTTCGACACTGCTACTTCTCTATCCAATAATCAGAGGCTCAAATCTAGGAAGAGGTATTTGTAGAAATAACTCCAAAGGGTATTCGATGTAGTTTCGACACTGCTACTTCTCTATCCAATATTGAGAGGCTCAAATCTAGGAAGAGGTATTTGAAGAAATAACTCCAAAGGGTATTCGATGTAGTTTCGACACTGCTACTTCTCTATCCAATATTGAGAGGCTCAAATCTAGGAAGAGGTATTTGAAGAAATAACTCCAAAGGGTATTCGATGTAGTTTCGACACTGCTACTTCTCTATCCAATATTCAGAGGCTCAAATCTAGGAAGAGGTATTTGAAGAAATAACTCCAAAGGGTATTCGATGTAGTTTCGACACTGCTACTTCTCTATCCAATATTCAGAGGCTCAAATCTAGGAAGAGGTATTTGAAGAAATAACTCCAAAGGGTATTCGATGTAGTTTCGACACTGCTACTTCTCTATCCTATAATCAGAGGCTCAAATCTAGGAAGAGGTATTTGAAGAAATAACTCCAAAGGGTATTCGATGTAGTTTCGACACTGCTACTTCTCTATCCAATAATCAGAGGCTCAAATCTAGGAAGAGGTATTTGAAGAAATAACTCCAAAGGGTATTCGATGTAGTTTCGACACTGCTACTTCTCTATCCAATAATCAGAGGCTCAAATCTAGGAAGAGGTATTTGAAGAAATAACTCCAAAGGGTATTCGATGTAGTTTCGACACTGCTACTTCTCTATCCAATAATCAGAGGCTCAAATCTAGGAAGAGGTATTTGAAGAAATAACTCCAAAGGGTATTCGATGTAGTTTCGACACTGCTACTTCTCTATCCAATATTGAGAGGCTCAAATCTAGGAAGAGGTATTTGAAGAAATAACTCCAAAGGGTATTCGATGTAGTTTCGACACTGCTACTTCTCTATCCAATATTGAGAGGCTCAAATCTAGGAAGAGGTATTTGAAGAAATAACTCCAAAGGGTATTCGATGTAGTTTCGACACTGCTACTTCTCTATCCAATAATCAGAGGCTCAAATCTAGGAAGAGGTATTTGAAGAAATAACTCCAAAGGGTATTCGATGTAGTTTCGACACTGCTACTTCTCTATCCAATAATCAGAGGCTCAAATCTAGGAAGAGGTATTTGAAGAAATAACTCCAAAGGGTATTCGATGTAGTTTCGACACTGCTACTTCTCTATCCTATAATCAGAGGCTCAAATCTAGGAAGAGGTATTTGTAGAAATAACTCCAAAGGGTATTCGATGTAGTTTCGACACTGCTACTTCTCTATCCAATATTGAGAGGCTCAAATCTAGGAAGAGGTATTTGTAGAAATAACTCCAAAGGGTATTCGATGTAGTTTCGACACTGCTACTTCTCTATCCAATAATCAGAGGCTCAAATCTAGGAAGAGGTATTTGAAGAAATAACTCCAAAGGGTATTCGATGTAGTTTCGACACTGCTACTTCTCTATCCAATAATCAGAGGCTCAAATCTAGGAAGAGGTATTTGAAGAAATAACTCCAAAGGGTATTCGATGTAGTTTCGACACTGCTACTTCTCTATCCAATAATCAGAGGCTCAAATCTAGGAAGAGGTATTTGAAGAAATAACTCCAAAGGGTATTCGATGTAGTTTCGACACTGCTACTTCTCTATCCAATAATCAGAGGCTCAAATCTAGGAAGAGGTATTTGAAGAAATAACTCCAAAGGGTATTCGATGTAGTTTCGACACTGCTACTTCTCTATCCAATAATCAGAGGCTCAAATCTAGGAAGAGGTATTTGTAGAAATAACTCCAAAGGGTATTCGATGTAGTTTCGACACTGCTACGTAGTTTCGACACTGCTACTTCTCTATCCAATCAGGCTCAAATCTAGGAAGAGGTATTTGAAGAAATAACTCCAAAGGGTATTCGATGTAGTTTCGACACTGCTACTTCTCTATCCAATAATCAGAGGCTCAAATCTAGGAAGAGGTATTTGAAGAAATAACTCCAAAGGGTATTCGATGTAGTTTCGACACTGCTACTTCTCTATCCAATATTGAGAGGCTCAAATCTAGGAAGGGTATTTGAAATAACTCCAAAGGGTATTCGATGTAGTTTCGACACTGCTACTTCTCTATCCAATAATCAGAGGCTCAAATCTAGGAAGAGGTATTTGAAGAAATAACTCCAAAGGGTATTCGATGTAGTTTCGACACTGCTACTTCTCTATCCAATAATCAGAGGCTCAAATCTAGGAAGAGGTATTTGAAGAAATAACTCCAAAGGGTATTCGATGTAGTTTCGACACTGCTACTTCTCTATCCAATAATCAGAGGCTCAAATCTAGGAAGAGGTATTTGAAGAAATAACTCCAAAGGGTATTCGATGTAGTTTCGACACTGCTACTTCTCTATCCAATAATCAGAGGCTCAAATCTAGGAAGAGGTATTTGTAGAAATAACTCCAAAGGGTATTCGATGTAGTTTCGACACTGCTACTTCTCTATCCAATATTGAGAGGCTCAAATCTAGGAAGAGGTATTTGAAGAAATAACTCCAAAGGGTATTCGATGTAGTTTCGACACTGCTACTTCTCTATCCAATAATCAGAGGCTCAAATCTAGGAAGAGGTATTTGTAGAAATAACTCCAAAGGGTATTCGATGTAGTTTCGACACTGCTACTTCTCTATCCAATAATCAGAGGCTCAAATCTAGGAAGAGGTATTTGTAGAAATAACTCCAAAGGGTATTCGATGTAGTTTCGACACTGCTACTATCCAATATGAGGCTCAAATCTAGGAAGAGGTATTTGAAGAAATAACTCCAAATGTATTCGATGTAGTTTCGACACTGCTACTTCTCTATCCAAATGTGGCTCAAATCTAGGAAGAGGTATTTAAAGAAATAACTCCAAAGGTATTCGATGTAGTTTCGACACGCTATATACAAAATGATGATTGTTATTCTAATTCATTGTAAATAACAGCACTAGCATAGTAAATAATTTTCGATATAATTATAATACATATATTTATTCAGATATCATAAATCATATGTTGCTGGATGTGATAGTGCAGATCTGGGAAACAGGTCTCAATAAGAGAAAGTCTTCCCACCAATTTCTTTATTTACGCACAAGGCCTTTCGACACTCATCCTGCCATCATCAGGTGCTTTGCTCTATATTGGATGTTAATGCCACGACTTTGGGGCCACTACTCTGCCTATTCTTACTGAAAACTATATTCAGATATATTTAAGTTTTTTTTTTTTTATTTCTGGTCTGGAATATTTTCATCTGTTAGGAACTCAGAAGTTGACTGCCCTTTTTGTTTACAATTCAGACGTTTTTCGTTGGGAGATTATTAAAATTAACTGAAAGATTTCTCGTTAACGTTTGTATTTGTTCATTTAATATTCACGGAGGCGTTAAGTGATACCAGTATGTATATTTATCTGTTGTAAATTTCCACGGGGGAAATTGCTTAGTTTACGCAGCCTCGGCATGACGAACATTTTTTTTTTTTAGTTAGTGTGGTTGCCTTCTCGATAAGAAGTGGTTCTCACTTTAGAATCGCTGCTGGTGGGAGTAGCAACCTGCAATTTAGGCCCTAGGATGGTATATCACACTCAAATATGGGAGTAAACAAACCTCTCTAATCGCAGCCAATCAGGCGTGTCGTAACAACTTGTAGTGGAGGATCCTAGACGGACCACCCACTAAACCACCGGTTGCACAGCCTTTAATCTCCAGCCTCTCACCAAGGTGGTCATTTTCAATTTTTCCATCATAGCTCGAGAGATGCTGGCGTGAAAGCCGCCTGCTACCGGCTAGTCGCCGTTCAATCAGAGTCTGACCGGGGGAAAGTAATTGAAAATAGATAAGATTTCCTCGTCTGATAAGGACGTGACTCACACAGGTGGCCAACATCCCCCGGTATTAGGGCTCTACTTACCCCGAGCATTGCTCGTTAAGCCCAGCCCGCTCTACTTCTCTCTTTACTCTCGGAAATAATCTCCGGGAGAAGACGGCAATGAAATACTCTTCCCTGTCTCGATAAATCCAACTTCAAAAATATAAATTCTATCTTAACTTGCGCTATACGAGTATGTGCTAGGGGAAAAATCCCTCACGCAGGGGCTGCGTAAACTGGTCAGATTTCCCACGTGCACGTGTATGACACACTAGTGATCCCATCTCACTGTCTATTCTTACTGAAAACAATAAAATATAAATTATTCATATTTATTTTTAGCTGGTGGCGGGGGTGATGAATCAGATCAATCAGAATCACTTTTTTGTTGCTCTTCACAATTTATTTCTTAAAAACGCTTAGCGCTTTCGGGAATTAAATTCCCATCGTCAGAGCTACAAACAATATAAAACCATAATTAAGAAGTCTAAAAACTATTTTTTGAAAATTTACATACGGTCATATAAGAAAACAGTCAATAACATTATCAAATTTATAACAATAACACATATATTTAAAAACATAGTTATAATTAGAATATAATAAATGCACCTCTCTTACCCACAGTTGTAGCTGCCCCCTCCCTAACGGCGTGGACCGATCCCCTCGACATCAGCAGGGTTTAGTCCGGTAGCAACTCTATAGGCACGCCCTACGCTCTCACGGTAATTTGGCTGATGTTGTTTTAATACAAAAATAGTAATTAAATTAGTATTATTAATTTATTATATTTTAATTATAACTATCTTTTTAAATTGTGTTATTGTTATAAATTTTATAATGTTATTGACTGTTTTGTTATATGTCCAATTATTTTGTAAATTTTGAAAAAATAGTTTTTAGACTCCTTAATTATAGCGTTTTATTGTTTGTAGCTCTGAGGATAGGAATTTAATTCCCGAAAGCGCTAAGCGTTTTTAAGAAATAAATTGTGAGGAGCCACAAAAAAGTGTTTCTGATTAACCTAATAAGCTACTCACTTATTATTTCACCTCCGAAAAAATGCATAGAATAACAAATGAAGGACGTCAATAGATTAACAACGTTAGTTCCATAACCTTTTACGATCCAATTCGTAATTATTTTGAATTTACGAATTCCACCCCTCCCCCTCCTATTCGTGGTCCGATTCAGCATATAAAAAATATGATCTTTAGTGATGAATGAAACGGTTGAACGGTATAGACCAAACTAAGCGCTTTCAAGATAAGAATGTAAATCCAAGTTGATGTCACACAACGTATTTCGCATAATAAAGGCCCCTTAAAAAGAATATTTGGCATTTAAGCTTAGGAAAAAGAGGTTCATGATATAACAGATTATTGTTAACACGTCATGAGCGGAGGTTGAAAATGCAAATATCTCGGTTTATATTCTAGAGGTTGAAAAAATGTGTTAAACAACATTTATATTAAATTGAATTTGCAGTTAGAATAGGTCGTTCGTTCCGATTGTTCGAAACTTTCCCTTCTAAATCCCCCCCCCCTCCCACTGGTCCAATTTCAGCCTTTGGTCTTCCTTTTTACATAAAACGATTATATATCGAGTTTGGTAACGACCAAACTAAAATTGCGACCGCTATATATATAAAACTATGAACGGACCTCATTTTCGACATCTCCTGGGTAGGATCGATGGACATTTGAAGAAATGTATCGAATATCTCACCATGATTACAACTCCAATAGAGAGGATACTAAAAATATAAATAAATAATCTGGTAAAAAATGCCGTTCACACAGTTGCTGCGTAAACTACAGGGATTTCCGAGAGGTACGCTGGCATTCCCATATCTATGTACACCCAGCTTCAACTGTATGTTGTAAAAGAGATGTTTAGAGATACAATTTCAGAAAAGTGAAGAATATATGAGTAGAATAAAGCATCGATTCAAAACTGAAAACAAAAATCACAAATAAAGGTCTCTTAAGTTCAAACGAGAGATAAATATATAGAACAAAAAATATTGAATATTATTTTTTTTTATTTTATTTGGTTTGTGCCCCACGTCGATGGTAATTGGCATGATCACTATTAAGGGGTAGTTAGAATAATATATTTATTCCTTCATGTACATCTTGCTTGTACTTTATTTATATAGTCTGGAAAATATTCCTTAAATATCTGAGTGTTTCTCATATACCAGCTTTGTCTAAATGAATTAATAAAAGTTATCTCTTTTAGCAGATTTCCCTTTAGGGAAATCAGATATTGAGGTTGTACTCATGACGGAATTTCCGAAATTTTTCTTCAAATGTTCATCGATCCTACCTAGTAGATGACGAAAATGAGGTCCGTTCAAAACTGTATATATATATATATATATATATATATATATATATATATATATATATATTTGACTCTAGCAGTCGCAATTTTTGTTTGATCGTTACCAAACTCGATATTTAGTCGTTTTATGTCAAAAGAAAGATCAAGTTCGTTAACGGCTGAAATCGGACCAGTGGGAGGGGGCGTTTAGAGGGGAGGATTTTCGAAAATTCGAAATATCTCCGTTACTATACGTCGGATCGAAAAATTGTACAGAATCAATCTTATTACAAATTAAATTTACTATAAATATTGTTATATATATTTATTCTCTATCTTGAATATTAACGAGATATTTGCATTTCTATTAAATCTGGGCGGCTAACGGACGGGTGACTTTCCCGCCAAAAGCTAGTTCGGCCGTTTCCTTAACTGCTCGACTCACGTGAAATGTCTCTATTGTAAAACTTCAAGTGGGAAATCTGCTTAGTTTACGCAGGCCCTGTGTGACGGACTTTTTTTTTCATATTGGTTTGTTTACTATATTCATTAGAATTAAATGAAATCACACTAATCAGCAATGATATTTGTTACTGTTGTTGTCTGTGTTAGTTATTATCTCTACTTAATCCTCGATTTTCATCTTTTTAAGTTGCAAGAAGAACTTGCGTCAATAGTATTGATTATTCAGTATTTATTCGAACTGTGTCGTTCGAGGTTTCAGCTAACCATCAAGGAGATAATTTTCCATTGTCTTTTCAAATTTTTAGTAAGTTTTCTAAAATGTTAATATGGATAGCTCTGAAGAAATTGCAGTTAGAGCAAGAACCGAATTGGGCGAAGGCTTATCCCATATGCAAGTGACCTTGTTGGGAATAAACCAATCGCTGGTTAGTCGCATACTCCACCGATCTAGGGGGAATGGCAGCAACAGTAGGGTACCTGGGTAAGGGTCTAGGGGTGACCGTTTCATATTTACACCGCCTTAAGACACAAGTTCCAAACAAGTTGTCAAATTCTCTATGAACTTCAATCCTCCAGAAACATGATGACTTCAAGTCGGACAATAAAGAGCCCCCCCCCCCCTCTCAGCAGACAGCATCGAGTAGCCAGACAGTTTTGACAACAATATCCAACTTGGCTGACTGGTCAGTGGTTTACTTCAGTGATTAGTCGAGGATTGCATTACATTCTCCAGATGGTCGGATGAGAGTGCTAAGACGCCCAGGAGAATGCTTTGCTGCCGCGACCATTTCTTACAGAATCGCGTTTATAGAGCAGGACCTATAATGGTGTCTGCTGGCATCACTTTGGAAGCTTGTACTGAGATACTATTCGTTTGTACCATTTTTTGATGGAAATGTCTCCATATGCAAGATGACGTGACACTGCATACATCTGCTGTCGTGATTGGTTACTTCCAGGAAGTCCGGATCTTCCTGCGATAGAGCAGGTGTGGGATATACTGAAGAAGCATATTACAGTTCGGAATCATCCACCAACAGCAGTTACTCAATGTGAAGACAATGCCCGAGACATCTGGTCCATGCCAAGACGATTGGAACCTGTTAGAAAAGCAAGAGGTGGTCTTAAAGATACTGACTCTGTATGAAAAAATTGTTTAATATTAATTTCATCTTTCTGAATTAAATTCATTAAACTTGCCTCTAATCTAAAATGTCTAAGGACAAATATTACAGGATGTTGTTTATCTATCACATAATTTAAAAAATGAAGTGATGCTCTAATTTGGTCCAGACGTTTATTAGTATTGTGTGTGTATGTATATATATATATATATCCCTTAGTCCACAAGGTGAACTCAGTTACAATAACCACAAGGTAGGGTGGGATTCCACCCGTCTAGTTTATTTAATTGGTGGAGGGTGTGAATATACTAGAAATTATATGGATTTAGATATTTTATTTTATTTTGATGTCTAAAAGAAATAAGAAAATATTTTTTTAGAATTATTTATTTTATTTTTATTTTTTTTTTAGGAACATACAAAAAAACCACATACTTAGTTACAAATGTTTCGATTGATCACAGGTTTTTTAATATATTCAAATAAAATTCTTATAAACAAACAAGAAAACGAATCTCATTCAGAAATCGGTCTTTAAGAAATTTTAAACGTATAAAAATATATACATCAATCATTGGAGAGACACTGCGGACAAATTGCATTTTTGTGCTCCCCACAAACACACATATTACATTTCGCAAAAAATGCGTATCCTTTTCTGTCTTTGCTTACGTTGTTTTTTGAGCAGGCATCACATCTGCGAGGTTTTTTGGCAGGTGAATATTGATTATTTTGTTGATTCTTGCTCCCGCCACCTTCACCTACAATATTTTTAATGGACAAACACAGATCTTTCGAAATGTGGCCGTTAACCATCCTTTTTTCATCAGGGGTTCCATTAAAGATAAGGAGAGTGCTTTTATATACTTTCTTCGTTCTCTAGTGGAATATGTTTCTCCTCCAGTATTCCACTTGTAAAGAACGTAGGAGTTGTGGACTGCAAAATCCAACAGGCCGTAAAAATACCTCATTGGCCAACGTCTCGTTTTACGTTTTGAGGTCTTTTCGTGACACAGTTAGTCAAATGCATCTACTCCCACTTTAGTTACGTTAAAAAAATCAATGATTTCTGGTTTTTGAGTTATTGAATTGATTTCTACAGAAGAATGCATTTTTGAAAGCAGCATAACGTTTTTATTTTTTTTTAGGGATAAATGAAACCAACATTTTTTCTGGTTTGAATACAAATGTTGATGACCTTACAGGCTTGTTTTTTGTGTTTACCATGAATTCTGGAATTTCTTGGTCTGTGTTTGCTGATCAAGCAACTTCAATATTTCTCCAGGAGTCTTACAAATTTTTTTCTTCTCCATATTTATCGAATTAATCTCAAAAACATACGAAAAAAAACAATCCGTGCTGTTGAAATGTAAAGGAAATAATAAAACACAAGAAATAAATAGTTACACTAAACACCAAGGTGGGGTGGGATCCCACCCGTAAGTTAATACTGTAAACAACAAGGTGGGGTGATATACCACCCAAAAATGAAATTCGGTTCTACTACTACGTTTTGAAACAGTGTTCACTCATCTTACTCCTCTGACCTCAAGTAGGGGACTGGGTAGGAGGGTACCTAGAACCCCCACCCCCTATGCCACATCGTTCTCCCACCACGCAAGGTCAATTGTGCTCTGGCTGAGATTCCACCCCACCTTGTGGACTAAGGGATATTGTTACGTTTTATTACAAAACCAGTAATAAACGTTGTTAATAAGAGTTCTTTTGGATTGCAAAATTAAACACACACAAGTTTCACAGTTTTTATCACTGCACAATTTATATAACAATGCACAATACACTTGGTCAATTATTCTTAATTACTACTCACAATAGGCACTGAAACCGTCACTATTCTTCAGATTACACAGTCCAATAATTCACTCGCGGTCACTGAACTTCACAAAAAGACGGCACTGCACTGTCCTTTACTTCGCGGCACTGCACTGTCCTTTACTTCGCGGCACTGCACTGTCTTAAACACGGCACTATAATGTTACTTAAAGAGTCACGGCACAACACTGTTCTTCTTCTAAAAACACTTTCCCGCACTGCACTAAGTCGTACTGCAGCACTGAACGTACTGTGATGTGATCATCAAGACAGCTGAACTCGGGCACTGTCAGGGTCCCTTACATATGCCTGTCGGCAAACATCACAAAGAATGGCCAGAAGGGGCTAGACAGGAAGGGCTAGAAGTTCCTTGACATACGCGGCCCTAATTAGATTCTGCAGGCTCCACTAGTCTTCGGTCGGCTCCTTTCATGTCCTTCGCACCCCCCAACACGCGGCTCTCTCTCTGCCAATCCTTCACGTATTTAATTTTCGCAACAATATATATATATATATATATATATATATATATATATATATATATATATATATATATATATATTATTTTTTATTTTAAATTTTCCCTTGGTTTTATCTGTTTATGCTTTGTTTTTATTGGTTTGTGACTGTTTGTCAAGTATTGCTTTTTTATTTAGTGTTAAGGTTTTTGTTTGTCAGCAGGTGCAGACGATGGAGAGCTGACTCTAAAATTGCACCTTGCATAAATTAAAACACTCGACAAAGTTGTTTTTTTTTTAATTGATCCTGATGAAATATAAACTGTTAAATAATATTTTTTTATGTTCTGAGCTAGAAAAGTTAAAATATTTGTATTAATTGTAAATTAAAATAATATCAAATAAACAGGTGAAGCTAAATATAACCGTTTGAAAATATTTGCGTTATTATTGACAACTGGTATATACTCATGTATTCAATTAATAATAATATATGTTTGTACAATATACAATATTTCCTTATACCTAATATATTTTTGACAGAAATCATTCAATTTTCCTTAAATATATGGAACATGTTAAAAATTAAATGCCAACAATTAAAAAAAAACTTTTTAATTATTGCCCTATAATTTTTAACATGTCCCATATATTTTACTTTTTTTTTTATTTAATCATATTACGTAAATGCCCTAGAAACAAAAAAATAACATAAAATACAAAAATATTCGCTCCCGACAAGATTCGATCTCGAGATCTTGCGGTTATAAAAGGATGGCAGTATCAACTGAGCCAACCGAGCTCCGAAATAACATTTTTCTCAACACCTCAAGACATTCAGGCAAATCCTTAACATATTTTTTTTTAGAGGAACGCGTTCTCTAGCTTTACCAGAATTTGTTTTCCATAAAGTACTACACATTAAAAACGATTCGTTCAAATCGGAGGCGGTGCACTCTGCTTGTTAGTAAGCAAACCCTTGGAGTTTCACTTATTAACCGAAGCAGCACCAAGGTATTCCCCATGTCGTACAACCCCAAGGGAGTGGCTGATCGTTATGAGACTTGTCAAGCTGTTCAGATGGAAATACTGACTAACAAGCACAAGTGGCAGTCTAAGTACCGGCATACACCGAGGAGGGCGCTACTTACCACTTACCCGATATTTACACAGCAAATTGTTTGTAGCTCTCACTTCCTTCCCCAATATTATTCAATTATTTTCAATTTCTAGATACATCAAATATAATAAATCATTATTATGCTATGGGGCTGAGAGTCTGTTATCTTTTAATCGAAAGAAAAAGCCTCAAAAATGCATTAGAACTAAAATTTATTCAACAAAAAAAATCCATCACGCAGGTCTGGAATAAAAGGGAGGTCTGGAATAAAAAATAGTGATATTTCGTTTCCTATTGGCTTTTCGGCATATATGCACATAACAAAAGTTGTTTACTTTGTTATTTAGAGTAACTTTTGTTATATACACTTTCGTCGTATACCGAAGTATAAATGCGTTTTACACTAAAATTAACAATATTATTTGACACAAAAGGCTCAACCGAACTAAATAAAACTCGGTATGTGTATTAGCACTAACGCCTTAATTATCATAACCCATACGAACATTCCTAGAGACGGGCAGGAGTGGGGGTCGAAAGGGAGGCCTGAATTTAAAAATAACAGTATTTCGTTTTCTATTGGTTTTTCTGCAAATATGCACATACAAAAGTTGTTTATTTTGTAATTTAAAGTAACTTTTTTTATATTCAATTTTGTCGTATAACAAAAAATGAACGAGAACTAAAAACTGAAGCGGGAGCTAACAATTTTGTTGGGCACTAACGGTTGAACCGAATTTAACAAAACTTAGTATGTGAATTAGCATTAATTCTTCTACGATTAAAATCTATATTCAAATTTTTAGGTTCGAACGGGAGTGGGAGTTATAAGGGAGGCCTGAAGTAAAAATTCCCGTTATTTCATTTTCTATTTGTATTTCGACAAACGTGTACATAACAAAAGTTGTTTATTTTGTTATTTAGAGCAACATTTGTTTCATTCACTTTTGTCGTAAAATGATGTAAATAGCGGGAGTCGACTATTTTATTAGTACTTATTTAAGTAGGCATATTATGACAAATGATATGTTTTAGTCTTATCTATTTCGATTATTTAGTTCTATGTATGATTCGGATTAGTGAGATTATAAATCTCCGCCCCCCCTTCCTCATTTATTTATTTTCCCTAGAAAATATCTTTGTTATATATTTCCAATAGAAATGTAAACTATAAGAGCATTTCCATTATTTAATTTGTATAATGTATTATTTAAACAAAATCATGCTGAATTTCCTCAAGGAGTGATAGCGGAAGTAGTAGGGAATCAAAATCTTTGATTTTGGTAATATATTATCTTATTTCCGATATCTTTATCATATTGAAACTAATATGCACTATCATATCAATTAAACGTTAATGGTAATGCCATTATGACAACAGACAATATGCGTTTAAACTCGATGTGATTGTTTAAAGTATTACTTAGGTTCAGGGACGGCTCCAATCTCTTTCCCTCGACTAGCTTTTTGAATATAAATGAAATTATTTTTAGGGTAACACTATTATTTAATTCCATCAGGTAGATACATTATTAAGGTAATGATTGGTATCAATAATTTAAAGAGAAGAATGTTGATAACTCTTATGCGAGAGTGGAAATAGACGGGAGGCTAATAAAGTTAATTGAGTTTACTTATTTCCTGTCAAATGCTGGCATTACGGGAAGTGATTTCCACTGAGATCTACTATTACGAATATAATCTTACGTGCTAAACTAT
This sequence comes from Riptortus pedestris, assembly GCA_019009955.1. Taxonomy (NCBI): domain Eukaryota; kingdom Metazoa; phylum Arthropoda; class Insecta; order Hemiptera; family Alydidae; genus Riptortus; species Riptortus pedestris. The sequence continues at coordinate 5,534,858 of CM032231.1, read as the reverse complement.
GCTTAAAATATATGTGCTCGGATTAATTTTTGAAAGGAAATATCTTCATTATAGATGATATTTAATTGTAATAAATGCTATTCATGATTATGGTTTGAATTATTCAAAAACGGCGAGTCAAAAAGTGTAGAGGGATAGATTAGGAACACATTTTCATTTATTCTTCATAACTAAAACTTGTATTCTATTAATACCCAAAATTTACCCTTTATGATTGGCTATTTCGGAAAAACATTACGTCATGGAGGGAAGTGTATTTGTACACATTGAAGTCTTGCTTTAAGAATACCCTCATTAGTCAGTCAACAATGATTTCCCGGGCACGCCGGGTACCTTAGCTAGTATATATATATATATATATATATATATATATATATATATATATATATATTTGTGTGTGTTTGTGCTTGTGTAGTAATTACAGGCTACTCCTAGTAATTGGTCTCGTGAACAGGTAAGCCTGATGTTCACGTGACCGAAAAAGGGAGTGACAAGGCCACAAGGACATGCAGTGGTTTCCCATTGCCTTCTGCATCAGACCATTCACTTATAAAGGTATCATGAGGAAAATTCCAGTCACACCTGTGGAGAAAATTCTATTCATGGGCAGAGTTGTTAGATAGCCATCCCTCGGCAGCCTGAAGCCTGCATCAGCTGAGTAATGATAGACTATTAGCCAGTATCAGTATGCAGGCTGCAACTATTCAAGGGCAGAGTTGTTAGATAGCCATCCCTCGGCAGCCTGCAGCCTGCATCAGCTGACTAATGATAGACTATTAGCCAGTATCAGTATGCAGGCTGCAACTATTCAAGGGCAGAGTTGTTAGATAGCCATCCCTCGGCAGCCTGAAGCCTGCATCAGCTGAGTAATGATAGACTATTAGCCAGTATCAGTATGCAGGCTGCAACTATTCAAGGGCAGAGTTGTTAGATAGCCATCCCTCGGTAGCCTGCAGCCTGCATCAGCTGACTAATGATAGACTATTAGCCAGTATCAGTATGCAGGCTGCAACTATTCAAGGGCAGAGTTGTTAGATAGCCATCCCTCGGCAGCCTGCAGCCTGCATCAGCTGACTAATGATAGACTATTAGCCAGTATCAGTATGCAGGCTGCAACTATTCAAGGGCAGAGTTGTTAGATAGCCATCCCTCGGCAGCCTGCAGCCTGCATCAGGGAATAATCGCCTCATGATTACGAACCCAACAGCTTATTTCCCTTAGAGAAAATAAAATAAAAAGTAACTCACTTTGGTAGACATTCTAGACTTCATGTGGTATTCGGCTTGCCAGAGGCTTGCATATAATATCAAGATTTTGAGTTGCCCTAGAGGATTGCATAAGCTAGACAGTTCTCAGTGTTAACTAAATAGTACAAGTAAATTAAAGGATGTCTATGGAAGACATTGAAGGACGTGAGTGACGGCCGCTGTCCCCCGCAGGTTCTGAATAACATCCTTCAACTTCAGACTGACACAAGTCCTCGAAACCAGTCAAAGCAGTTTGCCACTTGGCTGAGTGTGCCTCACTCGAATGCATTCAGTCATATGTGCGCACTCAGCCACAAAGCATTTATATTTACTAACTGGAAAGAGGACTGGCATTTGTGCGTCGGACAACAATGGCAATTCCACCAAAGGATCAGCCAACTCTCAGAATTTAATAGATAGATAGAACTATATTCGATGGGAAGGAAAAACAATTACTGAAATATATCTGAATATAATATATTGATTTTATTGAAAACTATTTATTATAATATAGTACTGATATTTATAATCAATCAGAATAATATATATATATATACATATATATATATATATATATATATATATATATATATATATATATATATATATATATATATAATTAATTCATGCTGAATCTGCACAACGTGTGATAGCAGAAGTTGTGCGGAATCGAACTCTTTTATTGTGGTGTAATTATCTTATTCCCTCCAAACCAAGGAAAGAAATAAGGTAATATATTCCACAATTAAAGTTACTCTAAATAGCGAAATAAACAACTTCTGTTACGTATATATCTGCCAAAAAATTGGAAACGAAATATCGGTATTTTTAATTTCAGGCTTCCCCTATAACCCCAAATCTTGCTATATCTCATTTATACTTCGGTATACCACAAAAGTTTATATAGCAAAAGTTACTTTAAATTACGAAGTAAACAACGTTTATTATGTGCAGCTTTGTCAAAAAACCAATAGGAAATGAAATATCGTAACTTTTCATTTCAGGCTTCCCTTATAATCCCCACTCCTATTCGTTCCTAAAAATATTTATATACCTTATAATCAAAAAAAAAAAAATTAGTACTAATCCACATACGGAGTTCCGTTAAGGTCGGTTTAGTCATTTGTGCCCTAAAGGGTTAAAGCCCTTTTACAGCTAAGGAGGCGGGCAGAGAGTTGCAGCCAGTAGCTGAGGAGGGCCAGCCGGCTATCACCCTCCCAAGCTAAGGGGTCCAGGCCACTGCATCCTTCAATACCTCACTCCCTTTTCGGACTAATGTTTTATTATCTTTGTATGATTCTGTAATACCTATATCATTATTTCAATAAATTAAATGCTATTCTAATGAAAGATTACGTGATTTATGAAGGAAATCTTATATATTATCTTTTATATAATTTTTTTATTTGAAGAAATATTTTAATAATTTACCTTTTTTTTATTTTAATTTGAAGTTATATTTTAATTATTTACCAATATATAAAAGCAGGTAGACAAAGGGTGGGTTGGGTTTCTCTTCTTGGAAAACCCAAAGATTCCACAGTTACGGGATCAGAACGAATATTTCCCCAATAGGCACCCCTGCAGCCTAGCGGGCGCTAGAAATATTTATTAACTCTCCGAAGATCCGCTAGGATGTACCACAGTCGGGACGAGTTAGATCGTCTGGAGCTGGGAGCAGTAAAACAGTGGGAAAACGGTGACGAGATATCTCGTCCTGCGCGAGGGGGTAGTGGGCAGGCTGGGACGAGTTATCTCGTCTGGAGCTGGTGGGGTTCGTCTCCCTCCGACGAGTTATCTCGTCCTGCGCGAGGGGGTAGTGGGTAGGCTGGGACGAGTTATCTCGTCTGGAGCTGGTGGGGTTCGTCTCCCTCCGACGAGATATCTCGTCCTGCGCGAGGGGGTAGTGGGTAGGCTGGGACGAGTTATCTCGTCTGGAGCTGGTGGGGTTCGTCTCCCTCCGACGAGATATCTCGTCCTGCGCGAGGGGGTAGTGGGTAGGCTGGGACGAGTTATCTTGTCTGGAGCTGGTGGGGTTCGTCTCCTTCCGACGAGATATCTCGTCCTGCGCGAGGGGGTAGTGGGCAGGCAGGGACGAGTTATCTTGTCTGGAGCTGGTGGGGTTCGTCTCCTTCCGACGAGATATCTCGTCCTGCACGAGGGGATAGCGGGCAGGCGGGGACGAGTTATCTTGTCTGGAGCGGGTGGGGTTCGTCTCCTTCCGACGAGATATCTCGTCTGGAGCTGTTAAAGGGTTACAATTGTTGACCCCCGCTATAGTTTTTAGCATATATCTCCTATATACTTCGGTATATGACAAAAGTGTATATATTAACAGTTATTCTAAATAACAAAATAAACAACTTTTGTTAAGTGCATATTTGCCAAAAAACCAATAGGAAACGTAATTTTGCTACTTTTAATTTCAGGCCTCCCTTATAACCCAGTTCTGTACGTCTCAGAGAATATTAGTATAGCCTAAAGTCTAAGTTGGGTTAGTAGTAAAATACATACCAAGTTTCATAAAATTTGGTTCTGTCGTTTGGGCGTGAAAAGGTAACAAACAAACACAAAAGCCACAAATTGCAGATATCGTCTCTATGGCATGAAACGAAAAAGTATCGTGACATTTCATGAAATAAAAAATCAATGTACAGACAGAGTTACAATTATATATATATAATTTTGAACTACCATAATTTTCGTCATCTGTTAAGTGGGATGGATGGACATTTTAGGAAATAGTACGAAAATTTCGTCATGAGGACAATCTCAATTGCTAATTTTCTCTAGTGAAATCTACTAATAAAGAAAATTCAGCTAATTTCCCTGGAGGGGGGACTAACCCTAATTGATATTTGAAAGTAATGTATAAAGCAACACTTGTTATTCTAAGACTTTGAGATAGATTGATATAAATCTTATGGCTTTTCCCAGCCAGTCAAGGAGGTCTTATTAGCCCTACCATTACATCTCCATTCAGAATGGCTTTATATTCGTTATAAAGTCGAGGTAGTTCTTGGCTGTGGCTTCCTTCTTACCTCACTCAGCATTTCCATGTCCAAAGTACTTGCATCTTAAATACTCCAGCATTCCGCATTCAAGCACAATGTGCTTAGGAGTCTCTACAGCGCCTACATATTGGTGTTTCACTCAGTTTGATGTTAAACATGTGTTCATTCATCTTCCAGTGACCTGAGATCACTCCCACTACATCTCTGATTTACTTCCAAGCCAGTCTGAGGTAGATTTCCTTGTTTATACTCTACTCAGACCAGATGAGAGCCGTCCTATGGCTAACTTTGAGCCGCTACCATATTTTCTTGAATACATTCCTTGGCACATAATTCCTAAGAAAGGATGAATATACTCCCAAAAGGGTGCTGTTCCAATGGGGTTTATGCTTGACCTTCTCCTGGCAAATGTTCATGGCATTTTAGCAGATTTCCCTTATAGGAAATGAGCTAGTGAGGTCGTACCCATAATGGAAGTTTCGAAAAATTTCTTCAAATTTCCATCGATTCTACCTAGGAAATGACGAAAATGAGGTACATTCAAAATTATATGCATATATATGTAGACATGTATGTCTGTTATCACTTTAGCGGTCGCAATTTTGTCTGATCGATACCGAACTCGATGTTTCATGTTAGTGTTCGTTAGCGGTAAATATCAGACCATTACGAAGGGGGGGGGGATTTCAAAAATGCGAAATAGATCCGTTATTATGCGTCTAATCGAAAATTTGTATGGAATAAATCTTATTGCTAATATACTGTTCTATAAATGTTATTAGGCGCGCTATTTCATTATTTTGATTATTAACCATTATATTTGCATTTTCTTAGTTTTCGGCATTCAGTAACCCCCCCCCCATCCTATTCATGTCATATTAACAATAAGCTGTTATATTATGAAGCACATTGTCAACACTTCCGTCATCCATATAAACATTCAAACCGTTTGGCACATTCAATAGGCAGAGTCCATATAATTGCACATTAAACCTTTTCCCAAACACGTGATTATATCCGATGGCATATTAATATCCGGTATCTTCCATATGTTTTCCAACATCCTCAGGAAGCCATTCCGCATTGTTCAATAATGGATAACCTTCAGAGGAATGTTCTTCGAACCAACTCCACGCATAGTGCACTACATTTCCATGAGCTTTTATCTTTTTTCTTGAATTTAACTCCTTCATACGTGCCTCATTTATGATAAAGTAGTCAATATCGATTTAGTATAACTCAAGCACGCCTAGGACGGACAACACTCCTTGTTAAATAGGTCATTAAGCTATCTTTCAAAACAAATATACTTAATACTCGTCAAAAATTAAGGAATTCGCATATGAAAAGATTCTCCATCTCTGTAAAGGTTACAAATTGTTAGTGATTTCATTTACAATAAATAAATAAATAGTTATTTATTATACAAGTGACGAAAGTAGATCATTTTACAACTCGAGTGAAACGTTTACCCACACGAGCGTAGCGAGTCTGGTAATTTCACGAGAGTTGTAAATTCTACTTTCGTCACGAGTGTAATATTACATTTTTTCTGTAATCGTGTAATACATGATTAGATCTAACCAGAATATGAACAAAATTAGAATTTTGTGAAGATTATGTATGTTGTTGGTAGGTTATAAGCATGGTTGTGAAAGGTTATAAGCCTAGTTATAAAACTACTAGTGATGATTGTGAAGTTATAAACAAGTGCAGGTTATAAACAAGGAAGGTAATTATTATTATATTTAAATTTTGTTCATTCACATTTCAATTTATTTTGTGAAAATAAATTTTTACAATGTTAAGAAACATTTAAAAGCATTTAATTTCCAACTTCAAATTATTTTTTAATTTATACTTATTACTAATTAAGAAGGCAATTCACTTTCTTCACTTGTGAAGAAAGTGATTACTTTCTTCACACTATTGCAAAATGTTTCACTTTCTTCACTCATTTCAGTTTAGTAATGTTACCATTATTCAACGATTACAGAAAAACGTATTTTCCGAGTAAACCAAGGAAATGGGAAAACAACATTGACAACGAACTTTTTCCCCGCCAATTATTGAATGAATTTCCAGAAATTTCTGACAGTCGTTTGCTATTATACATAGAATTGATCTTGAATATTTGTTTATACATTCATTAGAGGTATTGAATGCAAGAAATAGTCCAGTTAAATTATTTATCTTAAATAATTAATAAATTCTGTATCTAAATTAATACAGTGAAGTAGAATATATTATGTTTCTATGAGTTACAATTCCGCGTGTGATGGAATTTTCTAAAAAAAATTTCCCCTCATTTTATTTTAAAGGGGCAATTTCTGAGAAGAAGATATTTTAGCAGATTTCCGTAATGAGAGAGAGAGAGAGAGAGAGAGAGAGAGAGAGAGAGAGAGAGAGAGAGAGAGAGAGAGAGAGAGAGAGAGATTCGTCTGTTAACCCTCAAGAGGTCGCAATTTTGTATTTGATTGTTACCAAACTCGATATTTAATGGTTTTACGTAAAAAGAAAGATCAAGTTCGTTGATGTAAGAAATCGAACATGTGGTGGCGGGGGGGGGGGAATTAAAGGGAGAATTAAAAAAAAATTAAAAACCAATATTTGCATTTTTGTTTTAATTTTCAGTTGTTTAAACCCCCCTTATTTGTCATGTCACGTTGTAGATAACCCAACTTATTATGAACCGTCTTATTTCAAGCATAAATACCAAATATCGTTTTTAGATGAGATACATGCAAATACGTTCTGATGGCCCCCCCTCCCCCGTTTTTAGATGAGATACATGCAAATACGTTCTGATGACCCCCCCCGCCCCCGTTTTTAGATGAGATACATGCAAATACGTTCTGATGACCCCCCCTCCCCCGTTTTTAGATGAGATACATCCAAATACTTTCTGATGACCCCCCCTCCCCCGTTTTTAGATGAGATACATGCAAATACGTTCTGATGACCCCCCCTCCCCCGTTTTTAGATGAGATACATGCAAATACGTTCTGATGACCCCCTCCCGTTTTAGATGAGATACATGCAAATACGTTCTGATGACCCCCCCCCCCGTTTTTAGATGAGATACATGCAAATACGTTCTGATGACCCCCCCCCCCCCGTTTTTAGATGAGATACATGCAAATACGTTCTGATGACCCCCCCCCCCCGTTTTTAGATGAGATACATGCAAATACGTTCTGGTGACCCCCCCCCCCGTTTTTAGATGAGATACATGCAAATACGTTCTGATGACCCCCCCCCTCCCGTCTTCTGTTCTTGGATTACTATAAATAGAGTGATTGACGTGAATATTATTCTGGTTCATTACAAATTGCAGCACACGATGTAGTAAAAAGTATTCAATAAAATTTACATGTTATATTCAGATATATTTCAGTAATTGTTTTTCTTTCCGTTCAAGAATATTTGTGCCTTTCAGCTCTGAGAGGTAGACTAACCTGCAGTTTGGTTTGTAATACCGCACGTGGGAAATCTGCTCAGCTCCTCAGTGACGGGCTTTGCAATGTTGACCCTTGCCACTAGACTACGAAGAATAACTATTGCAAGTCCGTCCCACGTGGATGAGGTGTTATTTAATAAGGTCTCACATTTGTGAACCTAAACCTAATTCGGTTTATGGACAACCCCAACATACATTTTATCTAACACAAATACTAACTGGACACGGAAATACCAACTCTTACTTATACAGATTCAAACTTACTGACTCAAATACTTGTAAATGCGACAGTTACACTGAACAGACATTCACCCACCTGATTTATGAATGTAGACTGACTCAAGACATACAAATACTAATATTCCCGCTAGGCCTATCAGTCCTTATATTTTATTTTCAAAAAATCTAAATTTATTAAAAGCAATAACCCACCCGATATCAACAGCTACCGGGTCACCGACCCTTGTTAGTTCCATTACACCCCATCAAAATTACCATCTCCCTTTAAATGGAACTGTAGTTCAGTAGAAGGGGAACTATTACTTCTCACCCCTAGTGGGTCACACTACCTTAATACCATCTACTACTGACATGCTGACATGGGTCTCAGATAAAAAATATATATATATATATATATATATATATATATATATATATATATATATATATATATATTAAAAGCAATAGCCTATTCTGTTATTGTTTTTCCATTTCTGTTTTTATGTTTCATTTCTGTTTTTGTTTCCCATTTTGGTTTTGTGTTCCATTTCTGTTTTTGTGTTCCATTTCTTCTTTTTTTGTTTCCCATTTTAGTTTTATATTCCATTTCTGTATTTTGTTTTTGTGTTCCATTTCTGTTTTTGTTTTTCCATTTGGTATTGTGATCCATTCCAGCCCTATTTTTCGTATCAATTCTGTTTGTCTGTTTCTGTTTTTTGTTCCATTCCTGTTTTTGTGTTCCATTTCTGTTTCGTGTTACTTCTCTATTTTTCATGTTATATTTCTGTTATGTTGTTTTATGTTCGTTTAAATTAATTTTGTTTCGTTTCGTTTTTTTTTTTTTTTTTTTTTTCTTTTTCAATTTTATACAGGTTTTTTTCCCGAGCAACATCGTTACAGCTGCGAAGCTCCAAATAAATAAATAAATATGATATTCTTAAGCTGAGAGAGGAAAAGATAATATAATATTTACATTATGTAATTTTGTTTTTATTGGTTAGTTAATTGTATTCCTAATTGTTCTTATATCATTTTTTTTGTAAAGTTTAATTTTCATCTTCTTATTTACATTTTTAATATGCATATATATAATTATATAAAAATGTTAAATGTTTTGACAAAATGCACATATAATGCAAATATGCATGTGATGTGCTGAAAATAAAATCCCTCCGCATAGGGTTGCTATGTAGAGGAAATACTTAAAAAAAAACCTAATAAGATAAGGATGGGAATCGAATGTGGTAGCTGGTAGACTGTACTGCGCCCGTCCGTGGTATTTGGTTACTCAACTATACATGACACATTGCCCTCTCTATCGGCCGAATAGTACAGAAAGAACAGTTGTCTCAGTTATTCCATCCCCATTAATTTAGCTTCGGCAATACACAAAAGAATTATAGCCCCGTTTCCGCCCTTTTGTGCACGGCATACTCTCCGCCCGATCCAAACCTTTTGTGTCGTGCGTTGAATAGAAAGACTAACTTATTGAATACTGTGTCCAGTTCAGAAATTTGAAATTATTTCGGTACTTCATTATTTTTAACGATTCGATACAAACTTCGATTTGTTCAACTTTAACTGATTGGGTAACTTAGATGTAAAAATTATAGAAATAAAATAACCGTGAATTATTATTATTATTATTCATTTATCAACGTCAACTTTTTATTGCTATGGCTAATTAGGATGGGTTATCTGAAGGTTTCTAACCTTTTCTAGCCAGGGTGGGACTAATGATTTTATGTAATGAGTTCAACACTAAATAAATTCCTATTGGCCAGGCGGGAATCGAACTCCCCACTCTAGGTTTTCCATGTGAGATTAAGGTCAACGCTTTAACTCATCATGGCTAACCTGAGTCTCTAAACATAAATTAAACGTTTATATCAGAACACTCAATTATAATGGATTTTCAGAACGAATGGTATCGTCGTAACTAGAACATATTCTCCCAACTATCTCTATGTATACACACACACACACACACACACACACACACACACACACACACACACACAATTTATTTATAATTAAAATATTCTACAATAATAATTATTAATAATTAAAATGAAGAGGCACCTTTGAAAATATAATGGGGGACACTTAATTATACTTAGACTATATTACAATTGAAACACTTAGCTGTTTAATAGAAGTGCTGACTTAGCCGTGACAGGTAGTACCTTTTTTACTGACTTTTTTGTAGTGACTTTTTTATATTGTGAGTATTCCCAGTACCGAGCACATTAAGATTATTATGTATGAATGCTTAAATGTATTGTTTTTACCTTTAAATAAGAATTATATCCAATTTGGAGTGAAGTCACCATGTGCTCTAGCATTTTCATAGATATCGCCGATGGATTTTGATAATAACATTCACAGCTCTTAACGTCGGTACACTAAGTAATAATACGGATTAATTTCGATAGTTAATTCCCGTTAAATGCACTTTTTGAGTGTATTTCGATCGGCAGTTCAAAGTTCACTCCCGGATTAGCCCTATATAAGAAGCCCTTCACGACGGATGAAGATCAGTCATATTCGGCATCCTCTGGAGGGGAGACCCTTGTTGGTGACACCTTGCTAATCCTTTTGTCAGATCCGGCCTGCCTGACAGGCAGTAGACTGATCTTCATCCGTCGTGAAGGGCTCCTTATATAGGGCTAATCCGGGAGTGAACTTTGAACTGCCGATCAAAATACACTCAAAAGATGCATTTAACGGGAATTAACTATCGAAATTAATCCGTATTATTACTTAGTGTACCGACGTTAAGAGCTGTGAATGTTATTATCAAAATCCATCGGCGATATCTATGAAAATGCTAGAGCACATGGTGACTTCACTCCAAATTGGATATAATTCTTATTTAAAGGTAAAAACAATACATTTAAGCATTCATACATAATAATCTTAATGTGCTCGGTACTGGGAATACTCACAATATAAAAAAGTCCGTCACGCAGGGGATGCGTAAACTAAGCAGATTTCCCTCGTGAAGTTTAGCAATAGAGAAATCTGCATACTGGTAACACAACACCACCATAAGTAAATACAAACGGTAATGAGAAATCTTTCAGTTAATTTTAATAAACTCTCAACTGAAACGGCTTCTGAATTGTAAGAATAATTTATATTTTAATAACTCAAATTTTAGTAGTCCAGGAACTAAAGAAGGGGGGGGGGCGGATGAACAGATCGTATTTGCATAAATCTCACAAAATAACGAAGGTTAGGTAAGGTTAGAAACGACAGGTTAGGTTAGAAGCTTCCGCCAGAGCGAGACTTACGAAAACTGCCAAACTTATCACCACAGACTTCATAAAAATGCAAATATCTCGGTTAATGTTCAAGATAGAGAATAAGTGTATTTAACAATACTTATAGTAAATTTAATTTGCAATAAGATTGGTTCTATAAAATTTTTCGATCCAATGCATAATAACGGAGATATTTCAAATTTTCAAAAATCCCCCCCTCTAAACCCCCCCTCCCACTGGTCCGATTTTAGCCATTATCGAACTTGATCTTTATTTTTACATAAAACATTTAAATATCGAGTTTGGTAACGATCAAACGAAAACTGCGACCGCTAGAGCGTTAAAAGACAAATATATTATATATATATATATATATATATATATATATATATATATATATATACTAGCTCAGATACCCGGCTTCGCTCGGGAATTCATTTGAGGCTGAATGGTGATGGTATATTTTTGGCAAGGCTTTACTTTGCACAATATTTTGACATTTACCCGTTCCAGTGTTTTGGGTTAATACTCGTTGTTGGCATTTGTTAATAATAAAATTATTTTTTTATGTAAGACTTCACTGTCCTGCATATTGTCATATTTCCCGTCTCCTGTGCATTATGCATAAATTTGAATTATTAAGGAGAAAATATTGACATACATTTGAATTAATTTTTTCAGGTGAGGTACCTAGTAGTTCATATTGAAAAGAAGTGTTGAGCAAATTTCTCTAAATAACAAAATAAACAACTTTTGTTATGTGCACATTTGCCGTAACCCCAATAGGAAATCAATATTATTAATTTCAGGCCTCCCTTATAACCACCACTCCTGCCCGTCCCTAGAAATGTTTGTATGGCTTATTATAAGGAAAGCGTTAGTGCTAATACACATACTGAGTGTTTTATTTAGCTCGGTTGAGTCTTTTGTGCCAAATAAAATTGTTGTCTCCCGCTATAATTTTTAGCGTATAACGCCTTTATACTTCGGTATACGATGATAGTGTATATAAAAAAAAGTTTCTCTAAATAACAAAATAAACAACTTTTGTTATGTGCATATTTGCTGAAAAAGCAATAGGAAACGAAATATAGCTATATATAATTTCAGGCCTCCCTTATAACCCCAACTCCTGCCCATCCCTAGAAATGTTAGTATGGCTTATTATAAGGAAATCGTTAGTATTAATTCACATAGCGAGTTTGGTTTAGTTCGGTTGAGTCTTTTGTGCCAAATAAAGTTGTGGACTCCCGCTATAGTTTTTAGCGTATAACTCATTTATACTGCCGTATACGGCAAAAGTGCATATAACAAAAGTTACTCTAAATTACAAAATAAACAACTTTTGTTGTGTGCATATTTGCTGAGAAAGCAATAGGAAACGAAATATCGCTATTTTTAATTTCCGGCCTCCCTTATAACCCCTACTCCTGTTCGTTTTAGAGAATATTAATATAGCCTTAAGTCTAAGTTGGGCTAGTAGTAATATACATACCAAGTTTCATAAAATTCGGTTCAGCAGTTTATGCGTGAAAAGGTAACAAACAAACAAACAAACAAACAGACACGAAAGAAACAAAATGTAGTTATGGTGTCTATAACATGTGAAACGAAAAGTTATCGTGAAATTTCGCGAAAAAAATCAATGAACAGACAGAGGTTACAATTTTATATATATATATATATAATTTTGAACGGACCTCATTTTCGTCATCTTCTGGGTAGGATCGATGGACATTTGAAGAAATTTTTCGAAACTGGCGTCATGAGTACAACCTCAATAGCTGATTTCCCTTAAGGGAAATCTGCTAATATATGGTCATTTATAATGGGCTTATGTAATGCAATGTCAATTTCATTACAATCTTCAGTGTTGACTGAAACGGTTAAATATCGAGCATAGCATAGATTAAATAAATATTTTCTAGTAAAGAACGGAAAATCATAAATTGGAGTCATGACATAACGTATTGCATGCACCTGACAACGTATTGCATGCATCTGGCAACGTATTGAATGCATCTGGCAACGTATTGAATGGATCTGACAACGTATTGCATGCATCTGACAACGTATTGCATGCATCTGACAACGTATTGCATGCATCTGGCAACGTATTGCATGCATCTGGCAACGTATTGCATGCATCTGGCAACGTATTGCATGCTTCTGGCAACGTATTGCATGCATCTGGCAACGTATTGCATGCATCTGGCAACGTATTGCATGCATCTGGCAACGTATTGCATGCATCCGACAACGTATTGCATGCATCTGACAACGTATTGCATGCATCTGACAACGTATTGCATGCATCTGACAACGTATTGCATGCATCTGACAACGTATTGCATGCATCTGACAACGTATTGCATGCATCTGACAACGTATTGCATGCATCTGACAACGTATTGCATGCATCTGACAACGTATTGCATGCATCTGACAACGTATTGCATGCATCTGACAACGTATTGCATGCATCTGACAACGTATTGCATGCATCTTACAACGTATTGCATGCATCTGACAACGTATTGCATGCATCTGACGAAGTAAAAGTCCAATGATAAGCATATTTGATATTTAGTATTGGAATGAAGTGGCCCATGATATAACAGCTTATAGTTAATATGACAACGTATTGCATGCATCTGACAACGTATTGCATGCATCTGACGAAGTAAAAGTCCAATGATAAGCATATTTGATATTTAGTATTGGAATGAAGTGGCCCATGATATAACAGCTTATAGTTAATATGACAACGTATTGCATGCATCTGACAACGTATTGCATGCATCTGACGAAGTAAAAGTCCAATGATAAGCATATTTGATATTTAGTATTGGAATGAAGTGGCCCATGATATAACAGCTTATAGTTAATATGACAACGTATTGCATGCATCTGACAACGTATTGCATGCATCTGACGAAGTAAAAGTCCAATGATAAGCATATTTGATATTTAGTATTGGAATGAAGTGGCCCATGATATAACAGCTTATAGTTAATATGACAACGTATTGCATGCATCTGACAACGTATTGCATGCATCTGACGAAGTAAAAGTCCAATGATAAGCATATTTGATATTTAGTATTGGAATGAAGTGGCCCATGATATAACAGCTTATAGTTAATATGACAACGTATTGCATGCATCTGACAACGTATTGCATGCATCTGACGAAGTAAAAGTCCAATGATAAGCATATTTGATATTTAGTATTGGAATGAAGTGGCCCATGATATAACAGCTTATAGTTAATATGACAACGTATTGCATGCATCTGACAACGTATTGCATGCATCTGACGAAGTAAAAGTCCAATGATAAGCATATTTGATATTTAGTATTGGAATGAAGTGGCCCATGATATAACAGCTTATAGTTGATATGACATGAGTAGGTGTGGGGGATTACTCATGGCCGAAAACTAAAATATGGAAATATCTTTGTCAATATTCAATATAGAGAATACATCTATTTAACAACATTTATAGAACATTACATTTGAAATAAGATTGATTTTATATACTTTTTCAATATCTCTGTTATTTTGATTATGAAAATACTTTGTATTTTAGAAATTCCACCCACTAAACCCACCCCCCCCCCCCAAGGTCCGATTTCAGGATCTTTCTTTTTACAGAGAACGTTAAAATATTGAGTTTGGTCACCATCAAACAAAAATTGCAATACCTAGAGCGTTAACAGACATTTATATAAATATATATATATATATATATATATATATAAATATATATATATATATATATATATATATATATATATATACATACACCCACAGTTTTGAACTGACTTCATTTTCGTAATCTCCTGGGAAAGATGGATGGATTCTTGAGGAATTGTTTTGAAAATCTCGTTATGAGTACAAACCTCAATAGCTGACTTTCCTTAAGAGAAATCTGCTAAAAAGTTGTAGTAAATGTACTTTTGTAGTTTTACTTAAATATCATGTTTAATGATTATGAAACTTGTAGGCTCACCATGTTGCTAATATATCAGCTGATATTCTCAACCTACTGTTGCTGTATTCCTTGGAATATGTTTACACAAATGCCAGATTGATATTTGTAAATATCATATACTGGTTATTTACAAGAGTGCTATAAGTATAGAGTAATTTGTCCCGATACTGTTGTATCTGAAGCAAGTCTTACGCTAATAGATTATCTAAACATACTTTTGGTATGTTCCTTTGAATATCAGGAGTCAGGTGTGAGTAAAAAGAATGTTAAATGCTTTCTACGTGAGATATGAATATAGCTCTCGACTATTCAGCTACGAATACATAACTGGAAATCAGAGTTTTCAAAATCTTCGAGTCTCCATCATGAATCGCAGTTGCAGCAGATTACGTGGATGAGGACCTACGATCCTAATAAGATAATACAAAACTTTAATGGGTAAACACTTTATTACAATTTACCTGCCATACATGAGATAATATACTTATATGTATCATAAACCTACACTTGTTCAAAATCGTATCTATATTAACCATTACTTAATTCAAATATTACAAAACACTGTTCATAATGAATAATCTGATAAGTACGTCATCATTGTTATTATTTCCTTTGGGGTACTGGTTCGAGTCAACCGATACTGCATACTTCATATTGATGTTAGCACTGTTCACAGTGTAGTCAAACACTACACGCAATCTTGGGCTAGCACCAACGATCCTAAAAATAAAGAAACAAATTTAAGTTGAACGTGCAAAGAACTACAATATGCTCACAGTTCATAAAACAAATAAGAATATGTTAAATTGTAGTATATATTTTTAATTGTATTCTAATTTTTTTATCAGTCCTCTTACTCGTGGATAAACAACAAATTTTAATGTGCAAATATCAACGTTCTACAATATAAGTTTCTAGTAGAAATAGGCGTAGCTTAAATTATAATTTGCATTCAAATATATATTATACTATCGGGCCCGAAATACGTTGTCCTCCATGATATTTTAAGTGATTAGGATATTAAATTTAATAATATTATGTTTAAAACAAAAGTTACTTTTAATATCACAAAAAACAATTTTGTTATTTACACGTTTGCCTAAAAACAAATAGAAAATGAAATATCGCCTCCCTTATAACCCCCACTGCCGTTCGAACCTAAACAATTTAATATAGCTATAATCATGGAAGAATTAATGCTAATTTACATATAGATTTTTGTTAAGTTCGGTTCAATCATTAATGCCCAATAAAATTGTTGGCTCCCACTTTAATTTTTTTGTGTATATCTCGCTTATACTTTGTTATACGACAAAAGTGATTATGACAAAAATTACTCTAAATAACAAAATAAACAATTTTTATTCTGTGCATATTTGCTGAAAAACCAATAGCGCTATTTTTAATTTATGCCTCCCTTACAACCCCACTCCTCTCCATGTGCCGGGCTGACTTGGCGTCACCCAAACTCATACAATAAAATTCATTTAAGTAGGTCAGCGGTTTAGGTAGAAGGTCAGTGACATACATACGTACAGTAGAATTATATATATATATATATATGTGTGTGTGTGTGTGTGTGTGTGTGTGTGTGTGTGTGTGTGTGTGTGTGTGTGTGTGATATGTCTTGACTAAAGCTCCTCAGGACATTGCAAAGGGATTTGTTTTAAAAGCAAGGTATATATAAGAGAAATAATGCTAGACCACAAAAAGTTGATGAGGATTTTGGCATATTGCTTGAATGTTGACGTTACGGAGTGCCAGATTACTGCACTTATACGATAATTATACACCATATGATATAAGTCATGGGTTCGATTCTCATGTGGGCAATAGGAATTTATTTAGTGATGATATCACTAAATAAAATTCTTTGTCCCATCCAGGCTAAAAAATGGTGGTAACTAGTAGATGGACGATAACAAATAACATAAATATTACAACTAATAAAATCTAATGTCGATGTGTATTGTTTATAACGCTCACCTGTTGGTTCTAAATACAGTGCTGTATGTGTTTAAGGTATTTTGTGATATTGGGTTGTAGAGAAGGCAGCCAGTGAGAGGGTCCGTGTCTAATCCTATCCCTCCAGAAGTTTTATTTACAGCGTTCGTCACTGGAACATCGCTCCAGTCTCCAGTAAATGGACCAGCCTGGAGAAATGATGTAGGTATCGAGAATATATGGAGGGAAGCGACTGGCTGGAAGTAGAGGGCTCTGCTGCTGCCAGTTCCTGACACGGTTATCTCGTCTATCCCGTAGAACTTGGTGAATGTCTCACCATTCAACTGCAACAAGGAAATATAATGCTGAATGATGGATCTTGCAGGATAAACAAGTAAGGGAAAAGGAAGATATAGTCTGTCTTCATTTTAAGTTTATTTTTGACATCCGGTTTTACCACATCAGCGGCTTCTTTTGGTCTTTAATTGTAATAGGAAAATACTCCAGGAATACAAGAACATCACTAGAAAAGGGGTAATACGGTAGCTAACAAAGCCATCAATCTATACTACAAATATTACCCCTTCTCGAGTGATATACCTATATTTATGTTGCATTTTCCGTTTTACTAAAGACCCGAAGATGGCACTCATGTGGTGAAACCAGTTGTCGAAAATAACCATTTAATGCAGACAGACTACATCTTTCTTTTTCCTAATTCCCTGTGTTACATATGATTATTGTTCTACCCTTATTAACATATGATTATTGTGTTACTTTTGTCACCATATGATTTTGTGGTTACATCATCATCATGTTCCACAA
The DNA here is from genome assembly GCA_019009955.1 of Riptortus pedestris. Lineage (NCBI taxonomy): Eukaryota > Metazoa > Arthropoda > Insecta > Hemiptera > Alydidae > Riptortus > Riptortus pedestris. The sequence goes on along the minus strand of CM032231.1, from coordinate 5,516,886 downwards.
CAAATTGTTTTCTGTTTGTTTACATTTAGAATTAAAATCAATAACCAGGTCGTATTCATGTTATTAATAAGTACAATTATTTATGATATTAACAGTGGCGACGAGGATGGGATTCGAACCGACGCGTGCATAGCACATTGGATTAGCAATGCAATCGGGAAAAGGAACTCCAAGTCGGAATCAATAGGGAATTTAAGTTTGGAGATAAGGTGCAGTATACCAACGGATCAACCAAATGGCACTTAGGCCGTATAACTGCGAAACAAGGAAATGTAATGTACACCGTTGATCTAGATGATGGGCGCATCATCAAAAGATGTTAACCAGCTTATTCTACGTAAGGCATCACACCACTGGAAATAGACGAGGAGCTGTTACACGTGATGATGTTCTACCCTTGTAAAATATGATTATTGTTACTTTTGTTTACATATGATTTTTGTGATTATATCTGTTCAGTCGTACTTCCGCTTACTTAGTTCACTAACCGGCCGTACATCAGGAGGTCGCCGTAGGCGGTGGCCAAGAGCGGAAACTACAGCTCTAGTGTACGGGATGAAGTGCTCCCTTTAGGCTGGGCAGCCATTGTTGATTCTATTGTCCCTGCGTGGGTAGATGCTTGTGTTCTGCTCCGCAAAATGGTGAACATTGCTTTTGTATTCAAAAAGGATCCCCGCATCGAAGATAGAGGCCTCCGCTAACATTCTGCACCAGTTAGAATAAGGAATCTGATTTGGAACACAAATTACACTGGAAGGAAAATCCGCCTCATGGAAAGTATATTTTTCTCGAAGGTACCTCTTTTTTTACTATAATGCTAGCATTATCGTCGTGAACAATCGAATGAGTACTCATGATATAGGACATTTCAATCATTTTCTAGTGTATATATAGTATTGGCATGCCGCTAATGTTTACAAACAAAACAAAGGGTAGCCATTGTCTTCTGTCTATGTTTTACAGCCATTTTTCATAAATTTAAAGTTTCTTTGTTTTCATCACATATTTCTCAATAAGTGTTAATATTTATTTCATTAGTTTTAAGGCTAGTTCCTAGGTTTATATTTCATCAGGTTTAAATTGTTTCAAATTATTATCATTTTGTTCTAACCTGTCAGAATATAGGCTCATTACTATAAAGTTTATGTATATGCTATCACTCATTCAATATATTTTGATTCTTTGGAGAACTCAAATAGTGGCTTATATTATTCACCCTCATGTTTCCAAGAAAATAGTAAATACTTCGGAATAATCAAGGTGAGGAAATTATCTCTTTTATTAATTTTACTTCAGTCTAATGCTTTCTTATTACTAACACGAAGGCTAACCGCACGCCCTAACAATATCATTATTATGTAACTCTACAAATTGCTTTCAGTTTGTTTACATTTAGAATTAAAATGTTAAAATGTTATATTAAAATTACCAAGTTATATTCATGTTATTAATATGTACATTTATTTATTAAATTATCACCCTTAAACAAGGAATTCAGTTGTGAAGAGCAAGTATTTTATATGATAATATTGCAATGCTACTTTCTTCAATAAAAAACTATTTCAAATAAAATAGTTGACTCTGAAGGTCAACATGTAGTCAAGTTTCACCATCACTATTCCCATAATATATATATATATATATATATATATATATATATATATATATTGTCAATAGTAATAACGAGAGACATCTATCAGATATTTGAAAATTTTATTCAAGGAACCTTGTCTTCCAATAATCTCTGGAAATTGGTTCATAAACATCACATAGATGATAAGACTTCTTATTGTCAATCTTTAAGTTTAATCTGGAAAACGCCTATTAACATATTTAGATAAGAAAGAGTAGTTCTATTCAAAATAGTGAAAAAGGCAGCATGTCCAACATAACAAACCATATTTGAATTGCAAACCATTTCTTCGTCTTTACTTCCCGCCGATGATGAAGTGCACCTGCCTCAGTCGAATCTACAATTGATGCCAATATACTTTAATTAAAGCGAGCTTTAATCCTCGAGCTCGTGTGTCCTGCAGTTGAGAGTGAAGGGGATTTGTCTGTCCGTATGCAAGGACGTATGTCTGCAGGCTATTTGAATTCGGTATTTATGTAGAGTGAACGATTGGGGAGTGAGTAATAGTTTCTGGCAGACGTCAGAAAGGCAATGGAGTGTTTAATTCTTTGGAGAAATGCAGAAACATTGCTAAAGAATTTTGTTAGTATGTAAAGAACTATACCTCAGTGGCCCAGAACCGAACACCACATTGAATATTAAATTAAATTAAGCATTGTTAACGCCAACATAGATTCTGTATGTAGTATGTAATTTGTATATAGTAAGATTATTAAGTCTTTGTTAGAAATAGTTCGATCGGTGTATGTCGGGAGTGTTCGTCTTGCCTCGGCTCTAAGCGACCTTTGGATTAGCGATAGGGATAAGTTTGTAGATAAGCTCGTCTTTGAGTGTGAGTATTAAGCGTTTTTCCTTAACATGCGGTAGGACAGTGTCAGTCCTTTAGTCATTTTTTACTAGTGTCTCCTAAAGACATTTAATGCCCTCTGCATTTCTCACAGCTGACAATCTGACCGAGAACACAACGATGTCAAGCCTCATCAAGCCTTTGTTCAAAACACATTCTTCAAGCATTTGAAAACTAAGTCCGTTCCAATCCTGTTCCTACTACAGATGGAAAATAACTACAACTATTAATCTCGGCTTAACATTCACAAGTACCATTTTAAAAGTGGAGAGATTCTTTTTTAAAAATTAAAATTGTTTCAATGGTTTCACTATATATCTTAAAGAAATATTTTGAAAGCATCTTACTATTTACGTAATTCATTTTATACCCTCCCAATATGTTATACCTCGTATCGCAATCACTAACTAATAATAATAATAATAGTAATAATATTGACTGCTAAACATAATGAAATAATACATATTAAAATATTTTGATATTAATAATCCACAAAAACAGTTAGGCGTTAATAACCAGTATAGTTAACACGCCGTAAAAAAAAAGAAAAAAATCATTTTACGACGAGGTGCCTAGCATTTTATAATTGCAATCGTTTAATTTAAAAACAATTTGAACAGATTATAAATTATTATTTCATAAAATTATATGCCTAAGACATTGTCATTAACTATATAAAATTAAGGTATTATTTCTTTCCCTCGTCTCAGTAAAGGATTAAATATAGTTTAATTAATTGATTTCTACATTAAGAGTTTTTTTTTTCTTATTTACTTTCCTTGTCTGTACATTCATTTTGTATAATATTAAAGCCATGTGAATATTAGCTTTAATCTCACCTGGTAAACCTAGAGTGGCGAGTTCCATTCCCTGCCTGGCCAAAAGGAATTTATTTAGTGACGAATTCATTAAATAAAATCCTAAGTCCCACCCAGGCTAGAAAATGGTGGTAACCTGTAGATAACCCGTCCCAATTAGCCATTGTAGCATAAAGTGACGTTAATAAATAAATAAAAAATAATACTAAATACATACCATATTCCACGATACCTTCTTGTATTTCATTTATCATTTTTTACCTGAATCAACATTCAGGAGTTACTTGGATTATGAATGATTCATTATTAACCACTAAACAGTAACAACAAATGTTGCTCTAGTCGACTAGGGCTTTCCGTCAGCCGGATGTATGACTGTAGTCCCTGGACTATTACCGAACCAGGCCAACAGTAGCGGCGATGTGTAGCTCGAAGAAGGAAGGCGAACAGCTACCGAAAATTTGCGTTTCAAATTGTGGAGACCGCTGGAGAAGATAGCCAGTAATGAACTAGAAGCGGATTTGGATTTGACATTACAACATTAGTAGGAAATAAACTTGAGATTTTATGCAATGCCAATCGTTGTATTCCATGTCAATGCCCTTTAACTGAATACTTTTATAAAGGTCTTTCTACTTGTTTTTTGTTTTCATTTTCCAAATATCCAAAAAATAGATTGGTAAAGTAAAGTCTAAAATTAGTAAAAATGTTCATTATTTTTTGCTACCTGTAGAGGTGGTGCACTCGGATCTGGATACATAAATGGTGAGGTTATCCTGTAGAAGTTGCCAGATCGGCCATTGTATACTAATACACCAGGGCTGCCAATATCTGACATATACACAAAGCCGTTATCACAGTTAGCTAAAGAGCCGCTACTGCTACCTGAAGAACTGCTACCTGAAGAAACAACGACGTTGTCCAAAGCTATTGAAGTCAGTGCTGAAATGGGAGTCATCACATCCTCTGGTATAGAAATGCGCCTCACCTGCCAACCACAGAAGGATATTAGTTTGCAATTGTGTAGTTTGACTCTAGACTAAATTATAAAAGTAAAATATAGTAAAATATGTACTAGAGTCGATGAGGTATTACTAATTACACCATCGATAGTCACAACAACAGACTTGTTTCATCGATAAAGCAGTCAATCAATTAATAGTGCAAACAAATATCAAATCTTATGACAAAAGATCAACCGCCGATATGTGTGAAGTCTAACACAGACTTGACTATCAACCACATATTAATGGAATGCCATTAGTGTACAGATATTCGAAACGAATGCAATATTTCCAATAATATTTAATTTTATGAAAATTACAAATTTGTATAATGAAACTTAAATTACGAATTACAAATGTTTTTTATCCTCGTTTATATTGTTAAATTTTAAATAGCGATATGTATGAGGATTAAAACGTCCGTCAAGCAGGGGCTGCGTAAACTAAGCAGATTTCCCTCGTGAAGATTAGTAATAGATAAACCTTCATACTGCTAACACAACACCACCGTGTAATATGTATAATAAAGGTCTCTTGAATACAATTTTTGGTATTTAAACTTCGAATAATGTGATTTATTATGTAGCAGAGTATTGTTTATGTAAGATGATTAGAAGTGGCGGTTTGATGATGGCTGAAAACTGAAAAATGCGAATATCTCGGTAAATATTCAAGATATTGAATAAATGTATATAACAATATTTATAGTAAATTTAATTTTCAATAAGATTAGTTCTATATAATTTATCGATCCAACGTATGGTAACGGAGATATTTCGAATTTTCATAAATCCTCACCTTTAAACCCTCTCTCTCCCTGGCCTGATTTCAACCGTTAATGAACTTGATCTTTATTTTTACAATAAACGACTAAATTTCGAGTTTGGTAACGATTAAACAATAATTGCGACCGCTAGAGCGGTAACAAACAAATATTTATATATATATATATATATATATATATATATATATATATATATATATATATATTATATATATATATATATATATATATTATATATATATATACATAGATATACAGCTTTGAAGGGACCTAATTTTTGTCATCTCCTGGGTAGGATCGATGGACATTTGAAGAAAAATTTCGAAAATCGCGTCATGAGTACAACCTCAAAAGTTGATTTCCCTTAGGGGAAATCTGCTAAAATATTAATAATTTACATAAACACAGTTTACTCTTACTACTTATCTAAAACTAGAGTTATCATGATAACACAGCAGTTTTTCGCCTTAAAACCTTAAGAAACAAAAAAATAAACATTATAATTAAATCGTAAAATTTGGAATTATTACAAACAACGAAAATTAAATAGCGGCACAAAAACAATGAGACACTCGAGTTTGAATTTGGGAAACTAATCCGTCGATGTTTGAATTAATTCCATTTGATGAAAAATCGTAAAGATTTTTCCAAATTATCTTCAGTCAGCCTTGTACGATGTTTTGATTTCTTAACTTTCATCATTGAAAAGAACTGATCGCATAGGATATAGCTTGCCAAAGTTATCAGCTTTTTTTTTTTTTTTTTTTTTTTTTATCTGAGACCCAGCTTTCATATATGGTTGGTGATAAGGTAGTGCGACCTACCGGGGGTGAGAACGGATAGTTCCCCTTCTACTGAACTTACGTTTCATTATAAGGGAGGTGGTAATGTTGTAGGGGTGAAATGGAACTCGATAAGGGTAGGTGACCCGGTAGCTGGTGATACCGGCTGGGTTGTAAAACCAAAGTTTGGCCCATCCACCCGCTTATATAGGTATTCGTTTCGCCAGCTCGCCAATGAACTAGACTATGTATTCGTTTCTCCAGCTCGCCAATGAACTAGACTATGTATTCGTTTCTCCAGCTCGCCAATGAACTAGACTATGTATTCGTTTCTCCAGCTCGCCAATGAACTAGACTATGTATTCGTTTCTCCAGCTCGCCAATGAACTAGACTATGTATTCGTTTCTCCAGCTCGCCAATGAACTAGACTATGTATTCGTTTCTCCAGCTCGCCAATGAACTAGACTATGTATTCGTTTCTCCAGCTCGCCAATGAACTAGACTATGTATTCGTTTCTCCAGCTCGCCAATGAACTAGACTATGTATTCGTTTCTCCAGCTCGCCAATGAACTAGACTATGTATTCGTTTCTCCAGCTCGCCAATGAACTAGACTATGTATTCGTTTCTCCAGCTCGCCAATGAACTAGACTATGTATTCGTTTCTCCAGCTCGCCAATGAACTAGACTATGTATTCGTTTCTCCAGCTCGCCAATGAACTAGACTATGTATTCGTTTCTCCAGCTCGCCAATGAACTAGACTATGTATTCGTTTCTCCAGCTCGCCAATGAACTAGACTATGTATTCGTTTCTCCAGCTCGCCAATGAACTAGACTATGTATTCGTTTCTCCAGCTCGCCAATGAACTAGACTATGTATTCGTTTCTCCAGCTCGCCAATGAACTAGACTATGTATTCGTTTCTCCAGCTCGCCAATGAACTAGACTATGTATTCGCTTCTCCAGCTCACCAATGAACTAGACTATGTATTCGTTTCTCCAGCTCGCCAATGAACTAGACTATGTATTCGTTTCTCCAGCTCGCCAATGAACTAGACTATGTATTCGTTTCTCCAGCTCGCCAATGAACTAGACTATGTATTCGTTTCTCCAGCTGGCCAATGAACTAGACTATGTATTCGTTTCTCCAGCTCGCCAATGAACTAGACTATGTATTCGTTTCTCCTCTCCAGCTCGCCAATGAACTAGACTATGTATTCGTTTCTCCAGCTCGCCAATGAACTAGACTATGTATTCGTTTCTCCAGCTCGCCAATGAACTAGACTATGTATTCGTTTCTCCAGCTCGCCAATGAACTAGACTATGTATTCGTTTCTCCAGCTCGCCAATGAACTAGACTATGTATTCGTTTCTCCAGCTCGCCAATGAACTAGACTATGTATTCGTTTCTCCAGCTCGCCAATGAACTAGACTATGTATTCGTTTCTCCAGCTCGCCAATGAACTAGACTATGTATTCGTTTCTCCAGCTCGCCAATGAACTAGACTATGTATTCGTTTCTCCAGCTCGCCAATGAACTAGACTATGTATTCGTTTCTCCAGCTCGCCAATGAACTAGACTATGTATTCGTTTCTCCAGCTCGCCAATGAACTAGACTATGTATTCGTTTCTCCAGCTCGCCAATGAACTAGACTATGTATTCGTTTCTCCAGCTCGCCAATGAACTAGACTATGTATTCGTTTCTCCAGCTCGCCAATGAACTAGACTATGTATTCGCTTCTCCAGCTCGCCAATGAACTAGACTATGTATTCGTTTCTCCAGCTCGCCAATGAACTAGACTATGTATTCGTTTCTCCAGCTCGCCAATGAACTAGACTATGTATTCGTTTCTCCAGCTCGCCAATGAACTAGACTATGTATTCGTTTCTCCAGCTCGCCAATGAACTAGACTATGTATTCGTTTCTCCAGCTCGCCAATGAACTAGACTATGTATTCGTTTCTCCAGCTCGCCAATGAACTAGACTATGTATTCGTTTCTCCAGCTCGCCAATGAACTAGACTATGTATTCGTTTCTCCAGCTCGCCAATGAACTAGACTATGTATTCGTTTCTCCAGCTCGCCAATGAACTAGACTATGTATTCGTTTCTCCAGCTCGCCAATGAACTAGACTATGTATTCGTTTCTCCAGCTCGCCAATGAACTAGACTATGTATTCGTTTCTCCAGCTCGCCAATGAACTAGACTATGTATTCGTTTCTCCAGCTCGCCAATGAACTAGACTATGTATTCGTTTCTCCAGCTCGCCAATGAACTAGACTATGTATTCGTTTCTCCAGCTCGCCAATGAACTAGACTATGTATTCGCTTCTCCAGCTCGCCAATGAACTAGACTATGTATTCGTTTCTCCAGCTCGCCAATGAACTAGACTATGTATTCGTTTCTCCAGCTCGCCAATGAACTAGACTATGTATTCGCTTCTCCAGCTCACAGCCATCGGTAGTTTGGACAAAATAATACTTTGTAATAGGTATATATATATATATATATATATATATATATATTTTAAACACCCTGCATTCCCTTGCTTTTTAGCGAAGCTGGTTACAGGCTGAAACCTTATTAGCACTTACACGTTGACTCTATTTGCCACCTAGATTGCATTAAATTAGAATAAAGTAAAAATAAATAAAAGAAGACACTTTTCACTATCCTATAAATTCAAAACTGATACATCTTAAATTCTTACCACTTGATCTGTCGCCAAATTGAAGACTACAATCTTTGCTGGGCAGATTCTCCTTGCAGACCTAATCTCGCTTACTGATCCAGAATCAAGAACCCAGAGTCTATTGCAACCATCTACTTGCGTCCGATGAACTGATATTAAAACATTATTGCAATCTATATTTGCCGACTGGTGCCAGCTGATATCAGGATACGGCTGGAACAAAGAACATAATCATAGAGCATTATTGACAAGGATTATTTTTTTACATTAGTTCATTTGATTACATGAAACGATGAAGAGGCATTCTAATATACAATAGACAAAATGCAATTGACATACTCTTGACGTTAACATAATAAATTATACTATACATTTTGTCTTTTACTTCTAGCTTTCCTAGACAAGTTAATCCTACCTACTCATCCTACATACAAGTCCGTCACGCAGGGGCTGCGTAACCTAAGCAGGTTTCCCACTTGTGCCACGTATTTGCATTTATCTCAAAAAGTAAAAGTTCAATAAGAACCATATTCGAATAATATAACACCTTATTGTTAATATAACATGAGTGGGAGGGGGAGTTTACTGTAGGCCAAAAACTATAAAATGCAAGTATCTTGGTTAATTATCAACATAGTGAAAAAATGCACATAACATTATTTATAGAATATTATATTTGCAATAAGATTGAATCTATACAATTTTTCGATCTGATGCATAATAGCGGAGACATTATGAATTTTCGAAATTCCTTTCCTCTAAACTCCCCCTCCTACTTGTCGGATTTCAGCCATTACCGGACCTGATCTTTCTTTCTACATAAAACGCTTGTATATCGCGTTTGGTAACGATAAGATAAAAATTGCGACTACTACAGAGATAACAGATATATATATATATAGATATATATATATATATATATATATATATATATATATATATATATATATACAATTTTGAACGGACCTCATTTTCGTAATGTCAAGATCGATGGACATTTGATGAAAAGCAATGAGAGTACAATTGAGATTGTCAAATGCAAATATCTCAGTTAATATTCAAGATACAGAATAAATGTATAGAACTATATTTATAGTAAATTTAATTTCCAATAAGATTGATTCTATACAATGTTTCGATCCGACGCATAATAACGGAGATATTTCGAATTTTCCCCGTTCTAACCCCCCCCCCACCCTTCCACCTGCCTGATTTCAGCCATTAACGAACTTGATCTTTCTTTTTACATAAAACGCTTAAATATGAAGTTTGGTAACGATCAAACAAAAATTGCGACCGTTAGAGCGTTAACGGACAAATATATATATATATATATATATATATATATATATATATATATATCAAAAAATGAGGTCCGCTCAAAATTATATATATATATATAATTTTGAACGGACCTCATTTTCGTCATCTCCTGGGTAGGATCGATGGATATTTGAGGGAATTTTTCAAAACTCGCGTCATGAGTAGCACCTAAATAGCTGATTTCCCTTAAAGGAAATCTGCTAAAATTTTATATTAAATTACATATTTGATCAAAGAATGAGGTGACGAGTGAAAATACATACCTCTCTTTGTATTTAGCATTTTAACAAACTTATACACACACACACACACACACATACACATGTATAGCAATTTCTGTTTGATCTTTACCAAACTCTATCGAGTTTAAATCTTAATAATATCTTTAAACACATCATGTATAACTACTGATTAAGTTCGTTAATGGCTAAAATTAGACGGAGGGGGGGGGGAGGTTTAGAGAGTGAATTTCGAAAATTCTTAATGTCCCCGTTATTATGCGTCGGATCGAAAAATTGTATAGAACTAATCTTATTGCAAATGTAATGTTCTATAAATACTGTTATTTACTTTTTTTCACTTTCTTGATTATTAACCGAAATATTAGCATTTTTTGGTTTGCGGCCTTCAGTAAAGTCCCACTCCTACTCATGTCATACTAACAATATGCTGCTATATCATGAAGCATCTTATTTCAAGCTCTAATACCAAATATTATTCTCATTGAAGTTTTACTATTTGAGATAAATGCAAATGAATACATGGGAAGTCTGCGCAGCCCCTATGAGTCGGACGTTTTGTTAGTCTTGACGTGGCCGCGAAGAGCCGTCATAGAGGACTCGAAACATGAAGAGGAAAATAAATGAGTGGAAATAATTCACGTCATTTTTAGCTATTGACCTTCCCCTAATTCTCCTTCAAGGAATATTTTAATTTTTAACGAGACTTTGAAATGGAGTGAATCAAATCCTTTTGTACCAAGGAGTTTGCACCAAGTACGGAGTTTTAAATATACATCAGTGTATTTAATCATATTGTAATATATTATATTTACTCAGGGAATACTATACAGTATTTTTATTAACTGTTTGAATATCTTAGAACTTATTGCAATATTAGGAGTTAATTATTATGTCATAACCATATTATGCTTGAATTATGATCTCGATAGTTATTTAAATACGCAGAGGTCTTGGATCATAGTTGTTAAATTCTCCCCAAGTGGATTGCTGGAATCTACAGCTAAGAGTGTTTATGTCATATTGCTGTTAACTATTACTACAGTTCAGAATTAGTATGGCGCTGTTGTTAATTTTCTTTCGGCATAATGTTGATTTCTCTAGAAAAGAAAACACCATACAAATAAATATGCTCTAAGAACTAAAATTTAAAAAAAACCTCACCAAAACTCAAAAACAAACCATAATAAAAAACATTCCGTCACGCAGAGGCTGCGTGAAATAAGCTGATTTTCCACGTGAAATTTTACAATAGATAAATCTACAAATGGTAACACAAACACCTCCATGAATAAATGAAAATGATAATGAGAAATAATTCTGTCAATTTAGATTTTATTAATCTCCACAACAGGAAACGACAGACCTGTTAAACAGGTCAGCCAACCTCTAAGAGCTGAATAGATAGAGATATTCTTGACCGGAATGAAAATCAATTCCTGAAATAATTCTGAATATAATATATTAGTTTTATTTAAAAGTGTTTACTATACCTAGTCCTGTAGTTTATAATGAATCAAAATAATGTTTATCTCAATCACTCAAATTTTAGTAGCCCAAGAACGAAACAAGGGGGAGGAGGGGGTCAACAGAGCGCATTTCCATATATCTCGCAAGAGTTGAACTCAAAGAAGGTGATGATCAGTTCTCGATATACTAACATTTAGAATGATAATGACTACTGCTTATTATGCTCTAATCAGTGAAAATTACAGGATTACTGGTTTTTGAAAAATATGCTTATACATTCTTCGAAGTATTATATCATCCAAGTGTGTTTTGGCTTATATCGCATTACATGAATGCTTACCTGTAAGACTGGAGAAGAGTTCCCAGCGACCGTAGCGTTCGAGGGTATCGTCGAGAGAGTGGCAGGAGTCAGACCTGATGCATAACCCCGCGGTGTAGAAATGAAAAAGCGGCCACCGAATTCTTCAATCCCAGTGATGTATGCATTCTTGGATGAGTAGTTGGGATCAGTGTTGCCACTGTATTGGAGGGTTGACCACTGGTACAGCGGCTGGAGGGTGAACAGTCCGCAGAACCCTGCTCTAGGGTATCCACTTGCTAGCCCAACCAGCAGGCTGCAGAACAAAACCAACCCTGCAAATAAACTCATGTAAAGCACTTGCCAAGTTGTAGCAATTACATTTAAGAAATTTCTTTCAATATCATAATCCAACCAAATAAAAATTCCGTCACGCAGGGGCTGCTTAAACTAAGCAGATTTCCCATATGCCTGTATGAGACACTAATGTATATGGAAGTATGAATACCTCACATAACCCTCAGTCGGTCGCAACTGGGCTGAGATGGCAGCAAAACAGACTTTTAGCAGATTTCCCTTAAGGGAAATCAGCTATAGAGGTCGTACTCATGAAGCGGGTTTTGAAAACATTTCCTCAAATATCCATCGATCCTACCCAGGAGATGACGAAAATGAGGTCCGTAAAAAATTTGATATATATTTATATATATATATATATATATATATATATATATATATATATATATATATATATATATATATATATATGCCTGTTAACGCTCTGGCGGTCGCAATTTTTAGCAGATTTCCCTTATGGGAAATCAGCTATTGAGGTCGTACTCATGAAGCGGGTTTTGAAAACATTTCCTCAAATATCCATCGATCCTTCCCAGGAGATGACGAAAATGAGGTCCGTAAAAAATTATATATATATATATATATATATATATATATATATGTGTGTGTGTGTGTGTATATATATATTTGCCTGTTAACGCTCTAGCGGTCGCAATTTTTAGCAGATTTCCCTTCAGGGAAATCAGCTATTGAGGTCGTACTCATCTATACATTTATTCTCTATCTTAAATGTTAACCGAAATATTTGCATTTTTTTTAAATGGGGGCCGATAACGGATGAATCAGTTTTCCGCCAAAAGCTAGTTCGGACGTAACTGTTGGGCTCTCGTATAGAGATTTCTCTATTGTATAACTTCACGTGGGAAATCTGCTTAGTTTACGCAGCCCCTGCGTGACGGACTTTTGTTTGATCGTTATCAAACTACATATTTAAGCGTTTTATGTAAAAAAGAAAGGTCAAGTTCGTCGTCGGCTGAAATCGGAGAAGTGGGAGGGAGGTTTAGAGCGGGGGATTTTTGAAAATTCGAAATATCTCCGTTATTATGCATCGGATCCTAACATTACATATAATCAATCTTATTGGAAATTAAATGTACTATAAATATTGTTCTATACATTTATTCTCTATCTTTAATATTAACTGAGCTATTTGCATTTGTATTGTGTGTGGGGTCGGCAGGAGTCGGCTATGTTCGGGACTATCCACCGAGAGCTAGGGTGGCCGTTTCCGTAACTGTTCGTCCCTCGTGAATAGGTCTAGAGATATCTCTCTATTACTGTTATTATTAGGCAGATTTCTCTATAGTAAAACTTCACGAGGGAAATCTGCTTAGTTTTCGCAGCCCCTGCGTGATAGACTTTTTTAATGTTCTTCCTATCTTCCCTATCAGACAGCCATTCCCATACATGCTTAGAATTCCCTACTTTAGTCTATTGTTATCCTTCATTCGGCTCGTCTGGGCCCTAGGTGGCCCTGCAAATATCTCGGTTAATATTCAAGATAGAGAATAAATGTATAGAATAATATTGATTAATCGAGTGCCGAACAGTTACGGAAACGGCCGAACTAGCTTTGGGCAGGAAGGAATAGAAGCGTCCATAGCTGACCCGTTACACTTAATAAAAATGCAAACACGGGTACACTTAATAAAAATGCAAACACGGGTACACTTAATAAAAATGCAAACACGGGTACACTTAATAAAAATGCAAACACGGGTACACTTAATAAAAATGCAAACACGGGTACACTTAATAAAAATGCAAACACGGGTACACTTAATAAAAATGCAAACACGGGTACACTTAATAAAAATGCAAACACGGGTACACTTAATAAAAATGCAAACACGGGTACACTTAATAAAAATGCAAACACGGGTACACTTAATAAAAATGCAAACACGGGTACACTTAATAAAAATGCAAACACGGGTACACTTAATAAAAATGCAAACACGGGTACACTTAATAAAAATGCAAACACGGGTACACTTAATAAAAATGCAAACACGGGTACACTTAATAAAAATGCAAAAACCGTATCTCAGTTAATACGGGATTCATTCAATTCAAGATAGACAAAAGACGTATATAACAATATGTATAGTAAATTTAAATTGCAATAATATTGGTTTTATAAAAAGTTTCAATCCGACATATAGTAGCGGAGATATTTCGAATTTTCAAAATGCCCCCCTCTAAACCCCCCCCCCACTGGTCCGATTTCAGCCGTTAACGAACTTGATCTTTCTTTTTTCAAAAAACGATTAAATACCGAGTTTGGTTTCAAACATTGCGACCGCTAGAGCGGTAAGAGACAAATATATAGATATATCTATATATACAATTATATTTATATATATATATATATATATATATATATATATATATATAATTGTCACCTCAGTCTGTATATTGATTTTTTTCGCGAAATTTCATGATAACTTTTCGTTTCACATGTCATAGACACCATAACTGCATTTTGTTTCTTTCGTGTATGTTTGTTTGTTACCTTTTCACGCATAAACGGCTGAACCGAATTTTATGAAACTTGGTATGTATATTACTACTAGCCCAACTTACACTTTAGGCTATACTAATATTCTCTGAGACGAACAGGAGTGGGGGTTATAAGGGAGGCCTGAAATTAAAAATAGCGACACTTCGTTTCCTACTGGGTTTTCGGCAAATATGCACATAACAAAAGTTATTTATTTTGTTATTATACGCTAAAAATTATAGCGGGAGTCAACAATTTTATTTGGTACAAAAGAATCAACCGAACTAAATAAAACTCGGTACGTGTATTAGGACTAACGCCTTCATTATAACAAACCATACCAACATTTCTAGGGATGGGCAGGAGTGGGGGTTGTAGGGAAGACCTGAAATAAAAAATAGAGGTATTTCGTTTTCTATTGGGTTTTCTGCAAATATGCACATGACAAAAATTGTTTATTTTGTTATTTCAAGTAACTTTTGTTATATTCTCTTTTGTTTTATTACAACGTATAAACGAGATATACACAAAAAACTAAAGCGGGAGCCAACTATTTCATTGGACACTAACGATTGAGCCGAACTTAACAAAACTCGTTATGTGAATTAGCATTAATTCTCCCAAGATTATAAGCAATATTAAAATTTTTAGGTTCAGACGGGAGTGCGGGTTATAAGGGAGGCCTGAAATAAAAATTCGCGATATTTCATCTTCTACTTATTTTTCGGCAATCGTGCATATAACAAAAGCTGTTTATTCTGAGTTGGTATTCTGGTATTCTAAAAAGCTGTTTACTTTTTATTATATTATATTTTATTATATAATTAGATTAACTTTTGTTTTATAATTTTTTTTTGTAAAATAAGGTATGAAGCAAGTAATTTGTGTAGAAATATTGATATGCTCAACAATTCATTCCAATATGAACTACTCGGTACCTAACCTGGATAAGTTAATTAAAATCCATGTTAGAATTTTATCCTTAATAATTCAAAACTATGTTATTTTATAACGCCAGTATCAGTTTGCACCAAATAAAGTATACGGCCCCCCCCCCCCCGCCTTCTCGTATCCCAAACATTAATTCATGAGAAACGCCGGTTTTCTCTAAGTGTATTTAACACATTATTTAATTAGAACGTGAAAAATATTTGAACAAACAGTTTTCGTATTGTGAAGATAATGTAATCTGATTTGTTAATATAATTTAACGTATTACAGAATTGATATCCTAAAGGAGTTGGCAGCACTGAGGCTAGGGAGGTGTCGAGCTACTTCCTTTGTCCTATCAGTTCTGCCGCTTCCCTGCCGACCTCATATTGGTCTATGTTTACATGATAATTGATGCTTACACTTTTAGCAATGTAGTGTTATTCTCAGGAATGTGAATTTGTTTAATAATCATAAATAAATAATTTAAAAGGATGAACGCTGGGGATGTGCACCCAGTTACTTCTGGTATTTATTAACTCTGCTCCGTTAATGTATGATATACTTTACTAAATACCAATATAAATATACAGTTTACAATCGAGACTTACAAAAGAGTATTTTTAATAGCGGTTATGACTTACCTAAAACAGCTGTCACCATTAAGGTTTGTACCGCATCGAGGGAAAGGAACTTTTATTCATACATGCTTTGGAAGATAGAATACTTTCTACGATTATGAAATATACTGTTTGATACGTTATAAAAATAAAACGACATGCACAGGAAACGGGAAATATAAAAAATATTGAGGAGAGGGAAGTCTTAAATAACAAATAATTTTATTCTGAACAAATCCACAGCAACGACGGGTATGAACCCTAATGACTGTGACGGGGAAATGTCAAAATATTATGGAAAGTAAAGACTTGCCAAAAAAAATACCATTTTATTATATACGCTTTCGTCGTATTCTGAAGTTTAAATGCGTAATACGCTAAAAACTATAGCGGGAGTCAACAATAGTCTCTGAAAATATTAGTGTAGCCTAATAAACGCACCAAGTTTCATAAAATTTGGTTATGTAGTTTAGTATTGTTCTTGTGTAAGTTGTTCTTCTGTTTCAATATTTGTTAAATAAGGTTAAAATATTTGTTAAATTGTGTGTGTTAAAAATAAATGAGTTATTTACTAAATACAATAACGCAAATTACGCTGAAAGATTAAATCTTGAATGTAACAAGAATTTATGTATTTCTAGTTACCTGTTATGTTCATTATCGAAGTGTGCTCAGAGCCGAAACCAAGAACTGACATTTTAAGAAAAAGATGACTGCTCATATACTATTTTCCTTCTCTGCCTATTAAGCCTCTTGAAAGGAATATTTCGCGTGTTGATAATTAACTAAATCAGCCTCAAGGAGTAAATAAACAAATTAGAGTATTTAGGAAAAGTATCACATCTTTCATTTGCATATGCGTCCAAGATTAACATACGAAATCAAGCCATATTTGGCACCTTGAGAAGCTGTCATGTCAGCATCCCTTCGCCAAGGTCCTCCGAACCAAACCCATCCATACATCACGAAACCAAATGTTCAAAATGAGGAAGAACGAATCCTCAAATTTATAACTTACATTCAAACAGCATTTATCCATGCATAAATATGTATATATTTCTTTTGATGTTTATAGTTGATCGGAAGGCCACCTATTTAAAGAGTTAATGATCGTCTTTAAATAGGTGGACACCAGATAACATTAAAAAAAACACTGTATTATTTAAAATAACACTTCTAGTATTTATTTTAATGAGAAAATGTAATAATAAGTTAAAGTTATCCCACAACTCATACCTGTGTACGATTGATGGACATTTAAAGACATTTTTAGAACTAACCCCATGACTAGCTAAGGCGTCTTAATCTACACGCAAAACTAGTCTCTTGCTGTGTCTAAGGCGTTCTATAAAATCTCAGAATAATTCCTTGGTTTTAATCACATGACAGTAATTATATTTAGCCGTGGGTGAAGCATTCATCGTATAATATAGCATTAAGTATTAGTACTATATCTGTGATTACATAATGAACTCGTCATTGCTTATTTGCTGCTAACAACAAAATGCTGAGCTCTGCGAAATGTATTTATTTATTTTTCTGTAATCGTTGAATAATGGTAACATTACTAAACTGAAATGAGTGAAGAAAGTGAAACATTTTGCAATAGAGTAAAGAAAGTAATCACTTTCTTCACAAGTGAAGAAAGTAAATTGCCTTCTTAATTAGTAATAAGTGTAAATTAAAAAATAATTTGAAGATGGAAATTAAATGCTTTTAAATGTTTCTTAACATTGTAAGAATTTATTTTAACAAAAAAATTGAAATGTGAATGAATTATTGGTGGAAATAATCAATATATTTTAAAATTTAAATATAATAATAATTACCTTCCTTGTTTATAACCTGCACTTGTTTATAACAGCACTACTTAACAATGATCACTAGTTGTTTTATAACTATGCTTATAACCTTTCACAACCATGCATATAACCTACCAACAACATACAATAATCTTCACAACATCCTAATTTTGTTCATATTCTGGTTAGATCTGATCATGTATTACACGATTACAGAAAAAATTTAATATTACACTCGTGACGAAAGTAGAATTTACAACTCTCGTGAAATTATCACACTCGTTTCGCTCGTGTGGTTAAACGTTTCACTCGAGTTGTAAAATGATCTACTTTCGTCACTTGTATAATAAATAACTATTTTTACTCAAGTATATAAATTATATTAACAAAATGTAAATATTTTTCATCTAAATAAAAATCCGTGTTGTGTTTTAAACATTTGTTTTCCTTATACATAACGAATAAATCAAATCTGTTTCAGGTTCGTAGGAGGCAGGTAGGATACGTTTGATTTGCAAGTGACCTCCTCCTCCTGCCCTGTCGAAGTAAAATACAATGGGGCTGCGTTAACTAAGCAGATTTCTCAAAAAGTAAAAGTTCAATGAGAACAATATTTGGCGTTTAAGCTTCAAATAAAGTCCATTCGGATATAACAGCTAATTGTTAATATGAGATGAGTAGGAGTAGAGGTTTACTCAAGGCTAAAAACTAAAAAATGTAAATATCTCCGTTAATAATCAAGATAGTGAAAAAACATAACAACGTTGGTAGAACAATAAGAATGACTCTTTTCAATTTTTCGATCCAACGCATAATAACGGAGATATTAAGAATTTTCGAAAATTCCCCGCTCTAAACCCATCTTTCCACGGGTAGGATTTCAGCCATTAACGAACTTGATATTTAAACATCGGCTGAAAAGTTCATGACAAAAATTACTCGAACTAACCAAATAAATATATGTATGTCCATATTTTTCGGAAAACGAAATAAGATATTTGATGCCAATCCTACCTCAGAACATTCACTCAAATAGCCTATATTTAATAACGAATGTTCACTCTCAGCTGGGTAAAAATGAATTATAATATAATTTGGTTTGCAAAAATACAATTATGTTCACTGTAAATGGTAATCGCGAATTTTGAAATATACTGTAATTTTAATAAACACCATCATGGGGGGGGGGTTGAAGGTTTATTTTATTTTTCTCCTGCTAGTAACCCTATGAGAAGTCATTTATTTGAATACATGTTCCATTGCCACATGGCATATTACAGGTATGATTATGTTTAAATACATTTTTGCAATATATACTATTTAATGGGTTATTACCATATAATCAAACATAATAAATAAAATAAAATTGTTAAATAAGCAAGATAATTCCAAATAAGATGAATAAATGAAACTATATGAATCAATTTAAACTCGTCCGACGTTACGGGTTTTCTCATCTTCAATTTGTCTATGTAAGGCAGATATATTGAATTATAATTATCTTTTCCCATAATGAACTTTATATTCTAATGTTTTTTTGTTACATCAATATATATACTTTTGATAAACTTTATAAGTTCTTTATTATATTAATTAAATAATATATGAGTTGGTTCTGTTCAATTACCTCCTTTTAAAATTATGTTAATTATGAAATTTGATGTATTTTGATTAAATGTTGAACAGTCATAGAGTGTATGTAAAACATTTTGTGTTGTCTGTGAGTCGCAAGTACATTTGTCATTGTCTTGAATTATAAATGTTGTTAAATAATGTCCTGTCTGTCCATGTCCCGTTGGAAATGGTGTGCATTTGTGATGGTGACTCTTAATTGTGTTGTAATTGTGAGTTATATTTGGTATGTATTGATGTAAGCTGTAAGATTTGTTACATGTCGTATTATTCTCTGTTCCATTTGTGTATTGTGTCGGTACATAAGTCTTTTTTAATGTATGACAGTGGTATGAGAGAGAATTCTGGGATTATTTTTGTATCTTGAGCTGCTTCCTTTGCTAATGTGTCAGCTTGTTCGTTTCCAATATTTCCTGAATGGGCTTTTATCCACTCTATGTGTATGTGTAGATTTAAACGTATAATTTCCAGAATATTTTGTCTAATGTTTTCTGTGAGCGGGTCGTGTATAGTAGGTATGTTTTCATAATGTATGGAGTATTAAAAGCTGCTGCATATATTATAAAATCACCACCTAACCTACACAAATATACGACCATACACACAGACAACACGACTCTCATTTACTCAAATACTTAACCCTATATTCACGATTTATGCAGTAGCTTTTAAAACAGCGTATTTCTCAGCTTGACTATTGGAACATCTAGCATCAAGGCGGTATTTGTATTTGTGAATAAGTCCACTTGTAGTCTCAACAATTAATGCTGCTCCAGGTGTATTGTTGTCAGATTTGCTGCCGTCAGTAAATATGTGGGATGTCATAATGTTTTCAGTCCATGGCTCGTCCAAATGCGATGTTACTTTAGCAAATAGTGCCTGGTGTTGTCGTTGTGAGCAGTCAATGTATTTATCTATTGTAATATTCATTATGCGTTTGTAGTTAGGTCGTTGTTTTTTTTTTTTTATGTTGTACAGTCTCGTCAGTTGTTCTGCATTATATTCTGCTGGTATTATAGCTGCTAAAACACAACAAGCCTCGTAAGAAATAGTTCTGTAACCTTTCGCAGGTTAAATTCCTATGAATCGTAGTGGTGGTAAAATTTCATCAGGTTCCTTTTTCTAGAGCATAATGCCATACTGAAATACTGTAGAACATATTAGGTACAATTGGACCTTCATAGATAGTTCTCAGGCATTCTGATTCTGAAGTGTGTTTGAAGGTAGAGAAATGTCGGCCACGCAGGGGCTGCGTAAACTAGCAGATTTCTGCATGTTGTTAAGACACCCAAGTGATCTCACTTCACTGCCGATTCTGACAGAAATCAATAAAATACGAATTACACACCTAATATTTGAGTCAAGATGAACAGAAGAACAATTGTAGAGCATCAATAGCTTACCAACATTGTTTCTTTACAATCTGACTCATAATCATGAAGATTTTGAGTTTCGCCCCTCCACCCCCCCTCCCAGATTTTGGTAACGATAAAACAATAATTGCGACTGCTAGAGCATAAAAGAATACAGCTTTGAACTGAACTCATTTTTGCCGCCCTTTTCTGGGTAGGATCGATGGACATTTGAGGAAAAGTTTTCAAAAATCGCGTCCCTTAAGGGAAATCTGCTAAAGCAGAAGCAGCAACAGTATTTATGGCGTTTCATAACGAAACACGCTCAAAATTGTTGCCTCTAGCAATGACAGCTATCTTAATAAATATCTTCTGTGTTTTGGTGAGTAAGTCGTATTAATTGTGCTATGATTGCCGATAACATTAATATTCCACCAACATTTGATGAAGGAAAAGGTAGTTACAAATAGTAAAACAGCATATGATTTGAATATGACATAAAGCTTTTACTGGAAAAAATTAAATAAGGAAAGAATAAAAAGGAGGGGAAAATCTTTAAAAAAATTCAAAATACATATATATGATATAAACTACCTTTAAAAAATCAAATCCTTAGTTGGCTTTTCTTTCATACTTTTTCTTGTTGTATATATATTATTAAGGGGAGGTTTATACTCAGAAAAAATGGAGTAAAATCCACATCGGGGGAAAATCTAACCGATATGGAGTTTGTAATTGTGACATATGTGATGGGGAATTTAAAATTTACGCAAACCTCTTGCAGTATCAAGAACTACCCCTTGCTGTGCTTCTTTTATAATTTCTGTTGGCAGATTTAAATTCTTAAATTGGTGCCTGCTATTGTGGTTTTATTATATTATTATTGTGGGAGGAGGCTTCTGCTCAGTAAAAACTGGAATAAAATCAATTTCGGGAAAAATCCAACCAATATGGAGTTTGTGATTGTGACATGTTAATGGGAATTAAAAATTTTCGCACGATATTCTTGCTGTATGAAGAAGTAGCCCTTGCTCTGCTTCTTTTATAATTGTTTTAGGCAGATTTAAATTCTTGGTGCCTGCTATTGTCGTTTTTGGCACTAGTCCATTTGAACTTACTATAATAGGCGTAACTATGGCAGATTTCAGTTTGTATACCTCTTTGAGCTCGACAGCCAATTCTTGGTGTTTTCTTAATTTTTCGGCATAGGATTTTCGAATATTCTCATCATTGGGCACTGCGATGCCAATAATATCAGCAGTCTTATTGTTCTTGTCAATAATGAGAATATCCGGTTTTTTATGTTGCACAGTATGATCTGTTATCATCGCTTCGACCCAATACATCTTTACATTATCTTTTTCCAATAATTTTTGAGGAATATAGCGATAATTAGCGACCTTTCTGTCTACCATGCCGAATTTCTCTGCTAGAGCTTGATGGTATACTTTTGCCACGTTATTGTGCCTTTGTAAGTACTCGGATCCAGCAAGTATTTCACATCCAGCCGTAATATGTTGAATGGACTCATAAGCTTTGTTGCATAACCTACATTTGTCCAGGACACTACTGTCCTTGAGGATATGACGTCTGTATGATCTGGTGGCAATCACTTGGTCTTGGATAGCTGTAATGAAACCTTCAGTTTCTGAAAACAGCTTTCCAGACGTCAGCCACGCGACAGAATAAGCCAAGTCTACCTCCGAGCCATAAAGGCGACTGTAGTAACGACCATATAGCTCCTTACTTTGCCATTCTGAAAGAAAGTGGGATTCATCTTTAACTTCAGGATTGTTACTACATTTCAAGTTCAAGACCGTAAATCCATCATCAAGTTTAACTATTTCTTTAAAGACGTGGCTATCATTCGATCTTATGTAATGTCTCAGATTAACTTCCTGAGACCGACATAGGTTTCAGATGTTGAGAAGGCCTCGTCCTCCTTGTTTCCTCGATAAATACAGCCTGGCCATATCTGAAATCGGATGTTGCTTTCTGGCTTTTGTCATCTCCGTTCTTATGAGTCTATCCAACTCATCAAGAGTAGTGTCAGACCATTTTATTATGCCAAAACTATAGGCAAGAGATGGTATCGCCCATGTATTAACTGCTGTTATTTTATAGTGGCTTGAAAGATAGCTGTTAAAAATAAGTCGCAAGCGCTTAATAAATTCATTTTTTAATTGGTCTTTTACATCCTTTTTCGCTATTTTCAGATGCTATTGAAAACCAAGATATTTGTATGATTCAGTCCATTCTAGTTTATTATAATTTTCTTTACTGTACTAACCCTTCAGGGAGGGAATTTATTTTCTAGATGGGCCATACATGGGATGTGCTAGTCCCATGTACTTGTTTTATCAGATTTCCCTTAAAGGAAAACAGCTATAGAGGTCGTACTCATGACGGGATTTTCGAAACATTTCCTCAAATGTCTATCAATCAAACCCAGGAGATGAAGAAAATGACGTCCGTTCAAAACTGTATATATAAATGCGCGCGCGCGCGTGTGTGTGTGTGTGTGTGTGTGTGTGTGTGTGTGTGTGTGTGACTGTATTTGCCTGTTAACGCTCTAGCGGTCGCAATTTGGGTGGATCGTCACCAAACTCGATATTTAAACGTTTTGCGTGTATCAAGTTCGTTAATGGCTGAAATTCGACCAGGGGAAGAGGGGGTGGGTTCAGAGGCGGGAATTTAGAAAATTCTTAATATATCTGTTAATGAGCGTCGGATCGAAACATTGTATGAAAGCAATATTATTGCAAATGTAAAGTTCTATAAATGTTGTTATAGATACATTTTTACTATTTTAATTATTACCCGAGATATTTCCATTTTTTAGTTTTTGGCCTTCAGTAAACACCCACTCCTACTCATGCCGTATTAACAATAAGCTGTTATATTATGAAGCACTTTATTTGAAGCCTAAATACTAAATATTTTTCTCATGGGGGGGGAGAAATTGAAAATTCGAAATATCGCCATTAATGTGACTAGAATCGAAAAATGTCCTCTACCAATCTCTTTGCAAATATATATTCTTCCCAAACTATATCTGAACATGGGTTTTCGATGTCGAATATTAACAGATTTATACTTATTTTATTTAAGTCATCAGTAAATCGTTTCTCGTACTCATCCGATTTCCACACTGAGTCACTAAATATAGCTATATATTATTATTATATTTTGATTCCCATTTACATAGATTTCTTATTACGCCTAATATAGTGAATAAATGACGAAATGAGGTATCCCAAGTGAAAAATTTGCTCAGTTAACTCAACCCCAACCTGACGTACTTTATTTATTTATTTCTTGGTTAGTTCTAACTTATTGATCGAAAACATAATATCTGTTTCAAGTAAAATTAATTATTTTTAATACAGTCCATAGTGGCAACTATATGATATAAGTAATGTTTATTTTCATTTGTACAGCGAATGACATTACATCCAAGATATAAAATAAACTTATCATGTTTATCTAATTATCTTTAGTGTCACAATGGTGCATTGCGGCATATTCGTCCTTCAATTAGTTTATTCTCAGGATGGAAACGATAGATGTCAGAGGTGCCGCGCAGAAATCGACTGTGAAAATCGCTTGGGAAACCAAAAGTCATATTGATGATGCCATGAAGGAAATATTTCTAATTACAAGAAATATTGGTTGTTTTCCATTTAGCTCGGATTTTAAACTGACCAATTTTCGCATTATAACATCACTGCTGATGCATGCAGTGTATTTCGTTCTTTGCATCTACATTTACTGCGCATCCATCATGGGAGAAGTCATTCCAATACCTTTCAAATGTATTTATTTAATTCATTATGTAACAGATTTAATGAAAGGGCCTTTATTTTTCAGAATCATTTTCTGTGGTATTTACTTCAAACAGTTAAATAAACGCCTTCGGAAAATCGAACGAACTTTAAAATGGCACGGGATTGAGTTGCATTTTCGTTTGAACCCTTTTTGCATTTATTCCTTCGTGGCTTTTCCATTGGTACTTATTGGGTATCATTTTATCACTTGTAACTGTTCAGTATTTTACAGACTTCATATTTTCCGGGGATTTTTAAGTTGTCTAATCGAGTACGACATCTTTAAGCAGTTGGTCCTTTTACAATATCTAATTCGTATTCTTATCAGAAATATCATGTTGCTTTCTGATACATGGACTATACTGTACTGTCAAGAAATTATAATGACAGTTGTCGATATTTTTAATCAAATTTATGGCTGGATTATAGTGCACATGTTTTTGTTGCTATTTCCCCCGATTATAATTCACATAGTGGCTATTTTTACCTTGGGGCCATTAATAAATATTTTTTGGGTCACTATTCAAATCCTTCCTCTCATCGTAATAACAGTTTCGTCTAATTTAACTAAAACTCAGGTAAAACGAAATAATCATAAACCTTTTTAAATGGGGCTCAGGTAAGCCAAGTGGGTTAAGGCGTTGCCCTTAATACATTTGGTAAACCTCGAGTGGTGGGTTCGATTCCCGCATGGGCAGTAGAAGTTTATTTAGTGATGAACTCATTAAATAAACTCTTTAGTCCTACCCAGGCTAGAAAAGGGTGGTAACCTGTAGATAACCAATCTAAACTAGTTTTAGTTAAATCAAGTGGACGATATTAAAAGAAAAACAATAAACGGAAATTAGCTTTTTGTTACGAAAATAAATATAAAGCTAGAATATCTTATCAATAAAAATGATATTATTCTAAAAGAATGATAAATACTTGTTTATGCACAAGTTTTCGAAATTATTTTTAATTTATTTTTTACCCTTGAATACACAAATGTTGTTTAAATTCCTTTATATGTGCTAGCATCTATGGTCTTTTAAAATGACATTTTCAATTTTTTCTTCTCTGACAGGAAGCGAAAAAAATTGAATGGATGGTTTAAATTTCACCGTTACTTACATTATGGAGCATAATGTCTTAGTTACTCTGCTTATTTTCTGGTTATTAATATGATTCTTCATTATTTTCAGATGAACAAACTGAACAAAATCACATATGGAAGAAAGCTGGCTCATCCTGATGATGTAAGTACCATAAATTCTAGAATCTCTTGTACGAAGAATAAGTTTGTAACACAGGGGCTGCGTAAACTAAGCAGGTTTCCCAATTGCGGCTATAACATTCTTCTGATCTCATCCGACCACATATTCCCTATTTCTATGAATAATAACCTATGAAGGCAGCGGGGCAGGGGGGAGGGGTTACTCAAGTCTGAAAACAAGAACCTACGAAGAAGTCGCTTAACCCTCCGTTAGTCGCGGCGTCCTGACAGGTGCATCTTTGAGGTGTTTTCCCAATAGCTTCCGATTGAGTGGACCCAACGACTTCCGCCTCCAGCAATGCTTCTAGCTTCCCTTCCTCCTCAAAACAGTATAGGTTTGACCTTCGAAGTTTGTACACAGTGCGTTCTTTGTGCTGAAATCACCCCACAGGTGCACCGCGACCAGTTAGTATTTCAATTTCTTTTATTTTTATACAATATTTTATCTATTTATCTTAGACATATTTATCATTTGACATTTGTAGTGCCTTGATTGTTTTTGAAAAGTTAAAAATACGCACAAAATAAGAAATTCACCTCTGAGGTGACCGCGACTAATAATGCATTTTTAAAAAAAAATTTCAGTATTACTGGATCCTTTCGATGAAGACGATAGCATACAGAACGACACAGATTCGGAATTTGAAGACGGCTTGGAAGAACGGGGTATTGACTCAGAGACTGAACAAAGTGACGTGGAATCGGAATGTGATGGGGAGGATGAGCAGTCACACGAAAAATATGTTGCATTGAGAAGAGTGAACAGAAAGATCGTTGACCGTTTTGAGTGGAGGAAAACCCCCTTTTCCTTTGCGTAAAATAGGAAAACAAAATTTATTGCCACACCTTCCGGGAGTGAAAAGGGCGGCAAAGAAGGCGACTAATGAACTTCCCTGCTGGTTCTGTCTCTTTGATGAGACGATTATTAGTAGTATTGTGCACTGCACAAACGAATTTATAAAAATCGTTGAGCCAGACAGAGGGATGCCAAAGAGACAGACTTCACAGAAATGAAATAGGCCTTCTTTACTTAGCTGGCACATACAGAGGAGCGAGAATGAATTTAGAAAACTTTATGTAAAACATGTTGGGCAAGAAACTCACCTGAGTAGAACTAGAAGGCACTAAAAGATTCGACGTGAAAAGTTTTAATTTCCTTTTCTATCTTAAATGTGTTCTTGTATTTGTTATTCCTGGAGAAATCAAATCATTTAGTAGTTCTAAACTATCCTTATTGTACTTTATATACATATTTTCTAGTAGCTAAGTAAGTAGTACCTAAAGAATTCATTGTTCATAAATTGCTTCATGTTACCTGAAATGAATTAATATTTCTGATAGTTGTAAGACATATTCATTAGTGTTTCTTTGCTAACTTTTAAAATAAAATAGTTTTACTATTTGTTCAGATAATTGTTTATATTTGTTTAACTCTATTTTTGCCCTAAGAAGCAGTTTTACCAACATATTTCTCCATCGTCACTTCATAGGTGACCCGAGCCTAGAGTCGTTTGGAAAAGACCCGCGCTTAACGGAGGGTTAATATTTCAGTTACGAAAAAATGTAAATAACTACAACTATAGACCATCAATAGTCTAACAAGACTGAACTGTAACATTTAACGATCCGACCCATAACAACGGAAATATTTTGACTTTTCTAATCCGTCCTATCTATACCCCCACTATTCCATTTCCGATTTCTGCCCTTAACAAATATGTTCTTTAGTAGTGACTGAAATGGTTAATTGCAGAATATGGTATAGATCAAATAACCATTTTCGAAACAAGAACGTAAAGTCCTTATTCATGACGTCAAGTCCTGATAAAATGTTTTTAATCTCATATAACAAACTATTCCCTATTTCTATGTAAAAAACTTGTGAGTTGTGTTACTAATGGCTAAAATAAAAAAGTACGTATAACTAACTCTATGAATACATGGGTGGTTTACTCAAAGCCGAAAACTAAAAAATACAAATATCTCGGTTAATATTCTTATTAGAGGAAATATGTATGTAGCATCCTTAATAGAAAATTAAATTTTAAATAAGATTAGTTCTAAACAAATGTTTGCTCCAAACTATAATAACGAAAATATTTTGAATTTTCGAAATTTATCCATTCTAAACCCCCCCCCTCCTCCCCCAATCCGATTTCAGTCGTTAAAGTACTTGAACTTCAGTTTTACATAAAACACTTATATATCGAGTTTGGAAATGTTTAAACAAAAAATCGCTACAGCTAGATAGGTAACAGACACTCACACATATATATATATATATATATATATATATATAAAGGTAACGAGCAGGAGTGGGGGTTATAAGGGAAGCGTGAAATGAATAACAGGGATATTTCATTTCCTATTGGTTTTTCGACAATGACACACATAACAAACGTTGTTTATTTTGTTATTTAAAGTAACTTTTGTCTTATACCGATGATTAAATGAGATATACGCTAAAAACTATCGAGGGAGTCGAAAATTTTATTATTACTCATTAAAGTGTTTGTAATGTAGGCATGTAATGCAAATCATATTATGATTTCAGCATTCAGGACATTTGCCCAAGAGGTGTTGAAAGAAAAGTAAAATTGAATTTATTTGTCAATTATATGTATAGTTTTATGTGAGTTTAGGCTAGTATTTAGGCTATAGGTATGTAGGCTAGTTAGTTAGGCTCTTGCTGCCACTTCTTTGAACAGAGGCAAAGGAGTCGCAGCTGCGGGTTCCCCTAGGACTTTTCGGAATTAAACTAAATCTCCCAAATGTTGCACTTTAATGCTTAGCCGTGCTCGGTGAGTTAGGCTAAGTTACCTGGCCCAATTTATGTATTCAAAATTTTATATCTCTTATTAAATGGATACCGCTGGTATGGAGAAAAAAAAAAAAGAAGAAGTACTAATTATGATTTGGATTAGGGAAATGACAAATCTTCGCCCCACCCCCTTCTCGATTGTTATTTACTTTAATTAGAACATAACTTCGTTATTTATTTTCAATATAAATTTAACCAATAAGAGCATTCCAATTACTTAATTTGTATAATGTATGTTTTAAACAAAGTTATGCTGAATTCGCACAAGGAGTGATAGGGGAAGATGTGCGGAATCAACCTCTTTAATTGTGGTATATATTATCTTATTTCCTCCGATATGTTGACGTTATTGAAAGGACTATGTATTATCTTATAACTGTTACAAGTTACTTGGTATTGCCATTATAACAAAAGACAATATGCATTTAAACTCACTATGGTTTGCAGGGAGGGCTGCGGTCTCTTTCCCTCAACTCGCATTAAGACTATTAATTAAATTATTTTTAGGGTATCACTGTTATTTATTTACATATAATTTTAATATATTTAATGTATTAATCTCTAGATAATATGTTTTTTTTAATGTTTTAAATAGATAGTTTAAGTAAAGGAATGTTGATGCAGATGCGGAGGCGGAAGTTGTCGGGAGGCTAACACAGTCATTTGTGTGAAATAATGTAATTTCATTCTGACCAAATTTACTATTATGTGTCTAACTGAGCTCACATTCTCGGAATGGGTTCTGACAGGAAATATGTACATTATAGATAATATTGTAATATTATAGATACAAGTGTGGTTGTATACATTGAAGCCTTGCCAAAAAAAATACTATCATCATTCACCCCTCAAATGATTTCCCTTGCACCTTAGCTAGTATGTATATATATATATAAAATT
This sequence comes from Riptortus pedestris, assembly GCA_019009955.1. Classification (NCBI taxonomy): domain Eukaryota; kingdom Metazoa; phylum Arthropoda; class Insecta; order Hemiptera; family Alydidae; genus Riptortus; species Riptortus pedestris. Next base: position 5,486,992 of record CM032231.1, on the reverse strand, counting down.
TTGAACTGACCTAATTCTCAAGTTAGTTCGGAGAAAATTGTTCAAATATGGCGTTATGAGTAAAACCTGATCTACAAATGTTATTCTATATATATTTTCTGTATAATATAATAATATTAACCGAGATATTTGAGTTTTATAGTTTTAGGCTTTTAGTAAACCCCCGCTCCTACTCATATCATAATAGACCACTTCATTTCAAGGTTAAATAAGAAATATTGTTTTCATTGAATTTTTACTTTGTGACATGCATGCAAATACGTTATGTTGTTGTTGTTGTATAGAGTTTAAGGGCGAAAAACTACCAGGTTATCATCGCCCTGTAATATTTATAATTCACATTTTGGTATCCTCATCCATATCGCCACTTTAACAATATAAACGAGGATACGAGCAATTGCACTTTAAATTTCTTTGTATAAACTCGTGTTTTTTACAAAATTAAATAATTTATCGAGTTCTTTCGGGTCATCTCCAAGGGCCACTTCTATACTATTGGAGATATTGTATTTGTTTCTAATATCTGTATACTTATGTCATTCCATTAATATGTGATATATAGTCAGTTCTGTGTTACATTTCTCACAAATCGGGAGTTGATCTTTTGTCATAAGATAGCCATGCGTAAGTCGTGTGTGCCCAATTCGGAGTCTTCCTAATACAACCTCATCTCTTCTGTTGTCTCTTGTCGAATATTTCCATGGATGGATGGTGGTTTTAATAGTTTTTAATTTATTGTTCTGGGTTTCATTCCACATGTGTTGCCAGTTTTTATTAATTTCTTCTTTGAGTGGTTGGTAGAGTTCTGCAGATGTAATACGTTATGTGATGACGTCATCAATTTAGATTTTTCGTTCTTTGGTCGAGAATGTTTATTTGATCTGTACCATACTCGGCATTAACCATTCAGTCGACACTATTGATCATAATTGTCAATAGCGGAAGTCGGACATGGAATAGTATGTGGTTAGAGAGGGGGAGGGGGTTCGAAAATTCCAAATATCTCCGTTATTATGAGTCGGATCGTAAAATGTTATTGAACCAATCTTGTTGAACTATTGGTGCTCTACATTTGTCATTCTATGCATTTTTTCGTAACTCAAGTATTAAGCGAGTTATTTGTACTTTCTTGTTTTCTGCCTTCAGTGACCCCCTCCTCTTCTACTCATCGTTATTTTACATATAAATAGAGTATAAGTGGTGAGATAAGATCACAAGTGTGTTATACCAGCGTGTGGGTAATCTGCATAAGTTACGCAGCCCCTGCGTGACGCACTTTTACTGCTTTTCCATATTATTTCATAAAAGATAATTCTTGGTCTTATATATAATTAAGTACCCAAACAGTTGGAACTGAATACTCGTTCATGGTACCGATGGTCATTTGGTTTAGGTAATGGCAAACACCCTCGTGAGATCTATAAATATACCATGAACATGACTTATTCTCAACATAAATTGAATGTTTAGTATTAAAACTAAATAGGTGTATGATACCAATTGATACAAATGCTAATAAAGGTGAGTGTTTTTAATGCAGCTCATTTAGGTATACAGTAGATAATAGAGATAGATGAAATATAAATGGAACCTCCCAAAATAAGGGTTTTCTAATTCGGATGTTATGTATTTGTTACGAGTTGGGTTTTTCTCAGAGTCTGAATGGGAAAGATGTTCCTGCTCTAGTATTTAAATATTTCTATAGCTAGGCACGTCTTGTATTAACCAGCTGCACTAACGATTTTACAAGGTTTATCGTTTCTTATTAAGTTTTAATAAAATGGCGTATTAAAAAATTAATTAAAAGACTGCCAAAATTCTACTAATGGTGTGAGATGCATGCAAATACGGTATCTGATGACTTTATCAATAACATTTTTCGATCTTTATTGGAGAATGTATATTTAATTTATACCATACGCGATATTCAACGTTCCGATCGTATTTATTATTGGCAGAAGCCGGGCATTGGGATAGTGGCGGTTTAGGGAGGGCTGGATTCGAAAATTCAAAATATCTCTGTTATTATGAGTCGGATCGGAAAATATTATACAAGTAATCTTGTATAACTATTGAGTATCTACAATTGTTGATCTATGCGTTTTTGTTGTGTAACACAAGTACTAAGTGAGTGAGTAGTAACTAACCGCGCCCTCTGCTTGCAGTTTTTTGCATATAAATACAGAATATGTGGTGATATGAAATGACAAGTGTGCAATACCAACAAGTGAGAAATCTGCTTAGTTTATTTGTAGGATATTGTGATTTTGCGTACTTAAATATTTTGATACATGTTGCAGGACATTTTGAGCTTCCACCTGGTGGCAAGAAGAGAGATAGGGTTTAGTGCTTCTGGATTCTTCGAAATAAATAACTCTCTCATTTGTTCGGTAAGAAAATTCATCGGATATTGTTACTAAATTGTTGTACAAGGTTGTGCCCAAAATGAAAATATGAATTAAGGCTTCAAAAACTAGAAAAATAATCCTACTTAATTTCGTCTGTTATACATTTCTCTAAGAGATATTCGTGTAAAACGTATTTCATTGTTATAAATTATTTAGGTTCTAATAAAATGATACGTGTTCCAACTACTTCATTAATGAAAAGTGTACGTTAACCTTCATATCAATGTTGTTTAAAGTGATTACCTTGTGCATTACGAAAAGCATTCTTCGACAGATGATTTGGCTCAACTGAACTGGATATGTGCTGTTTCTTGAGCATTATTTATCCCTGAATTTAAGGGAAATCAATTACTGAGGTTCTACTCATGTCGCAATATCCAATATATCAATTATATATATATATATATATATATATATATATATAATTACCTAACCGAATTTTATGAAACTTGGTCCGACAATTTCAACTAACCCAACTTAGTCATAAGGCTATACCAATATTATTAGAGACGAACAGGAGTGGGGTAAGTGAGACCTGAAATGAAAGATCGCAAAATTTCGTTTCCTATTGGCTTTTCAGCAACATGAACTCAGCAAAGGTTGTTTATTTTGTTATTTAGAACAACTTTTGTTATGTAACGAAGTATAATTTCGAGGCATACGCTAAAACTATAGCGGGAGTCAACAATTTTATCTGGTCTTCAGCAATCACCCACTCGTACTTATATCACCTAACAATACTCTATTATATAATAAACCACTTTATTAGGTACTAGTACCTAATATTGTTTTCAAGAGGCCTTTATTATACGAGTTGCTTACAAATATGTCCTGTTGATCTACCCCCCCCCCTCACCCCTTCTTTAGTTCTAGGATTACTAAAATTTGAGTGATTGAAATAAAAATTATTCTGATGCATTATAAATTACAGCACTAGATATTGTAAATAGTTTTCAAAAAAATTAATTTGTTATATTCAAATATATTACAGTAATTGTTTTTCATTTCGGGCATGAATATTTCTTCTATTCAGCTCTGAGAAATTGGACGTCCTATTTTGTTTTCAATTCAGACGATTTCCGTTCTAGAGGTTTTTAAAATGTAAATTTTCTGAGTCATTTCTCATTATCATTGGTATTTATTCACTTAATATTCACAGAGGTGTTATGTGTTAGCAGTATACAGATTTATCTAATGTAAAACTTCACGAGTGGAAATCTGCTTAGTTTACGCAGCCACTGCGTTACTTACTTTTTCAATCTGAGTCGTCATGACTGAGAGATTTAGATTTTTCCAATTTCCCCCTGTTCCTGATCCGATTTCCCCCTGTTCCTGATCCGATTTCCCCCTGTTCCTGATCCGATTTCCCCCTGTTCCTGATCCGATTTCCCCCTGTTCCTGATCCGATTTCCCCCTGTTCCTGATCCGATTTCCCCCTGTTCCTGATCCGATTTCCCCCTGTTACTGATCCGATTTCCCACTGTTCCTGATCCGATTTCCCCCTGTTCATGATCCGATTTCCCCCTGTTCCTGATCCGATTTCCCCCTGTTCCTGATCCGATTTCCCCCTGTTCCTGATCCGATTTCCCCCTGTTCCTGATCCGATTTCCCCCTGTTCCTGATCGATTTCCCCCTGTTCCTGATCCGATTTCCTGTTCCTGATCCCCCTGTTACTTATCCGATTTCCCCCTTTTCCTGATCCGCTTTCCCCCTGTTCCTGATCCGATTTCCCCCTGTTCCTGATCCGATTTCCCCCTGTTCCTGATCCGATTTCCCCCTGTTCCTGATCCGATTTCCCCCTGTTCCTGATCCGATTTCCCCCTGTTCCTGATCCGATTTCCCCCTGTTCCTGATCCGATTTCCCCCTGTTCCTGATCCGATTTCCCCGTGTTCCTGGTCTGATTTTGGCCATTAACGAATATCATCTTCAGAATTCAATGCGCCGGCTAAATTCTAATTATTTAGTATTATTAATTAATTGACATTGATCAAATAAGCACTTTCGTAAAATCTCAATTGATGAATACGGGCCTCATTTTAGCATATATCCCTTTTTCCGTCATTAAGGGTTGGATCAATGGACATTAGAAGATATTTTTCTAAAACCACGACATACGTACAACCTCAACAGCTGGTATGCCTAAAGTATGGAAATCTGCTAATAGCACGTTCATATATAAATAGAGGATTGGTTATATGTAGTTAATTTATGCATCTATTATCATTCGATATAAATAATAAAGTTCTTTATTAATTTCTTTCAGATGATTGGAGTAGCAACAACTTACCTTGTTATCATTCTTCAGAGTATGGCTACATCTACTTAATTAGCTTTATATATTGTTTTTAAGGCTGTCCAGTTATTTCCATGGATCCTAAATAAATAAAATAAAGATAAAAAAAAAAAAAAACACCCCTATGCTTTTTCCCAATAATTTAAACATTGAAAATATCTTTCATAACTCTAGATCTATGTTTTCTTCTATAAATTATGTTTATTTGTTATTACGTTATTTAAAAAAAATGTTTGTGCATTTTTAATTTATTTGTGTGTCATTTATTTTTGGTACGAAACCTAATGGTGTTTTATCTAGGTGTGGGTTACTTAGATTTCAGAAAATGGAGTATTAATAATGTGGAGTATAAGTGAGAAAAATATAAACACTTTTTTTGGTCAAATTCATTTTATTGCCATTTATAGCATTTATCGAATCCATTATCATAGTTTTGCAAACACTTGTATTGCAATTCACTTATTAAATTACACGAGTGAAATTCTAACCAACTGACATAGTATTTTGGTGATCTGCAAAGAATGTTCAGAAGCATCAGTTTAAGATGTCCGATTGCTGAGCAACATTTGTTATCTTGTACATGATACTGAGGCTCTGAAAACAGAAGTAATTTATTAGGTTTTTTAGTATAAATTAAAAATTATTTATCTTAGTTAGCCCTAGTTGTGTAAAGTGGATCGGAATACATATCAGAGTGCACTAGGAGATAGTAAAAGTCCGTCACGCAGGGGCTGCGTTAACTAAGCAGATTTCCCATGTGCGCCACGTATTGGCATTTATCACAAAACTTAAAAGTTCAATGAGGATAGTACTTGGTATTTAAGTTTCAAACAAAGTGCTTCATAACATAATAGAATATTGTTAATATGAGATAAGTAGGAGTGGGGCTTTACTCAAGACCGAAAACTAAAAAATGCAAATATCTCAGTCAATAATCAAGATATTGAAAAAATATACATACCAACAATTATACAACATTACATTTGCAATAAGATTGGTTTTATACAAATTTTCGATCCGACGCATATTAACGGAGATATTAAGAATTTTCGAAATTCTCCCTCTCTAACCCCCCCCCCCTTTTGTATAAAACGACTATATACCAAGTTTTGTAACGATAAGATAAAAAGTCCGTCACGCAGGGGCTGCGTAAACTAAGCAGATCTCCCTCGTGAAGTTTAGTAATAGATAAATATACATACTGCTAACACAACACCGTGAATAAATATAAACGGAAATAAGAAATGTTTCATCCAATTTCAATAGCTTGCCGACAGGAAGCGTTAGGTTAGAAATGTAAACAAACGGGTCCCGCCTCACACTGGAAAGAAAAACAATTACTGAAATATATCAGAATATAACACATTAATTTTATTGAGAACTATTTACTATATCTAGTACTGTAATTAATAATGAGTCAGAATAATTGTTATCTCAATCAATAAAATTTTAGAAGTCCAAAACTTTAAGATGGGGGGGGGAGTCACCAGTGCATATTTGCATGTATCTCGTATAATAAAGGTATCTTGAATACAATTTTTGGTATTTAAACTTCCAATAATGTGATTTATTATGTATCAGAGTATTGTTTACGTAACATGAGTAGAAGTGGCGGTTTGGTGAAAACTGAAAAATGCAAATATCTCGGTTAACACTCAAGATAGAGAATAAATGTATATAACAATATTTATAGTAAATTTAATTTGTAATAAGATTTATTCTGTATAATATTTCGATCCGACGTATAGTAACGGAGGTATTTCGAATTTTCGAAAATCCTCCCCTCTAAACCCCCCCCTCCCACTGGTCCGATTTCAGCCGTTAACGAACTTGATCTTTCTTTTTACATAAAACGCGTAAATATGAAGTTTGGTAAGGATTAAACAAAAATTGCGACCGCTAGAGCGGTAACAGACAAATATATAGATAGATAGATAGATAGATAGATATATATATATATATATATATATATATATATATATATATATATATATATATAGATATATATATACAGTTTTGAACGGACCTCATTTTCGTCATCTACTAGGTAGGATCGATGGACATTTGAAGAAAAATGTCGAAAATTCCGTCATGAGTACAACCTCAATAGCTGATTTCCCTTAAGGGTAAGGGTAAGCGGTATCAGACACATATATATATATATATATATATATATATATATATATATAGGTTAGGTTGCGGGTTTATGGGCGATCAACTACTAGGTTATTACGCCCTTCAACTAGTGACTATTATGTTACGTAGTATGTAGAAATTAGGGTTGTGTTTGATTGTTTAGTGTGTTTTTTTTTTTCTCAACTTCACTTCACACAATGACTATATTTTAATACTACCACAGTCTTATAAACTAACATAAGATTCTTATAAACTAACCTATTTAACCAGTCATTATATATATATATATATATAATAATTTTTTTATGCTGACACACATACACACACACACACATATTATATTCATATATATATATATATATATATATATATATATATATATATATATATAAGAAAATGGACAGAAGGGGGAGAATCAAAAAATCTAAATATCCGTCGAATAGAGAAATTGTATAAAATCAATCTTATTTCGAATGTAATGGTCTATAAATGTTGTTATACACATATGTTCTGTATCATGAATATTAACCGTGATATTTGCATATTTCAGTTTTCGGCTTTGTGTAAACCCTCTCTCCTACTCTTGTCGTAATATCAATAAAATGTTATATTATGAAGCACTTTATTTGAAGCCTGAATACCAAACATTGTTCTCATTGAACTTTTACAGTTTCAGGTAAATGCAAATACGTCATGAATGTTGCTATAAACATATTTTGTCTATCGTGAATATTAACCGAGATATTGGAATGTTTTAGATTTCGGCCTTCAGTAACCCCCCACTCCTACTCATGTCATACTTACAATAACCTGTTATATCATGAACTGTTTTATCGGAAGCTTAAATACCATTTATTGTTTTCATCAACCTTTTAGTGTGTGAGGTACATACGTACAAATACGTTGTGTGATGATGTTACCACTACTTAACTGGAAAATGTTTATTTGTACAATACCATACTGGATTTTTAAATGTTTCATTCAATGCTAAGGATCATATTATTACCCCCAGAATAGGGGGGGGGGGTAGTTCAAGCAGAGGAACCACAAAGTTAAAAATATTTCTGTTATTGAGTCAGATCGAAAAATGTTATAGAACCAATTGTTATGCTATTTATGCTCTATAATTATTGTTCAATAATTTTTTTAATAACTCAAATATTAAGCGAGCTATTAAAAAAAAAAAATTAATAACTGAAATATTAAACGAGTTGGGGGCTCAGGTTGGCCGTGCGAGTTAGGGCGTTGGTCTTAATCTCATATGGTAGACCTAGAGTGGCGGGTTCGATTCCCTCCCTGGGCAGTAGAAGTTTATTTAGTGACGGACTCATTAAATAAACTCCTGAGTCCCACCCTGGTTAGAAAAGGGTGGTAACCTGAAGATAACCCGCCCCGATTAGCCATAGTAGCATAAAGTGGACGTAAATCATTATTATTATGGGGGGGGAGGCTTATACTCAGTGAAATCTGGAGTCAAATCCATATCGGGGGGAAATCCAACTGATATGAAGTTTGTGAGTGTGACATGCTACGGGAAATTTAAAAATTTTCGCACAATTCTGGCAGTATCAAGAAGTACCCCTTGTTGTGCTTCTTTTATAATTGTTGTTGGCAGATTCAAGTTATTGGTGCCTGCATTTGTAGTATTTGGCACGACTCCATTTGAACTTACTATAATAGGCGTAACTGTTACTAGTATTATTATTATTTATTAAGGTCCACTTTTTGCAGCTCAGGCTAATTGGGACGAGTTATGTACAGGTTACCACCCTTTTCTAGCCAGGGTGGGACTAAGTATGTTATTTAATGAATTACGTCACTAAATAATTTCCTTTGCCCAGGCAAGAATCGAACTCGCCACTCTAGGTTTACAATGTAAGATTAAAGTCAACTTTAACTCACACAACAATTTTAATCGGCACAAAAGACTCAACCGAACTAAATAAAACTCCGTATGTCAATTAGCATTAATTCTTTCATGATTATAAACTATATTAAAATTTTTAGATTCGAACGGGAGTGGGGGTTATGAGGGAGGCCAGAAATAAAAACTCGCGATATTTCATTGTCTATTTGCTTTTCGATAAACGTGCACATAACAAAAGTTGTTTACTTTGTTATTTAGAGTAACTTTTGTTTCATACATTTTTCTGGGAACAATGTATGAAGAAAGTTATTTGCGTAGAAATATTGATATGTTCAACAATTCTTTCCAATATGAACTATCAGGTACCTCACCTGGAAGAATTAATTCAAGTCTATGTTAATATTTTGACCTTAATAATTCAAATATACGCATAATGCACAGGAGACGGGAAATATGACAATATGGAGGACACTGAAGTCTTACATAACAAATTAATTTTATTAATAAAAAATCCATCGCAATGACGGGTATACCCTGAACACTGGGACGCGTTCATGTCAAAATATTGTGCAAAGTAAGGCCTCGCCAAAAAAAAATACCATCACCATTCAGACTCAAATGAATTCCTGGGCGAAGCCGGGTATCTGAGCTAGTATATGTATATATACTTCATATTGACAATAACTTTTATTTTGAAATATTATATTTCACAGAAGTTTTATATATATATATATATATATATATATATATATATATATATTGAGTCTTAGGATTGAAATTGTTCAAATTTAAATATTTACCTCTTTACCGTTATGGGTGTTATCATTTATTATAGTTTTGCGGAGCTATAACAATGTGTATCTCATTTGAAATATTAGATTCATGTATTTCAAAACAGTCTCACCAAATCAAACACCATTTCCACCCATGTTATAAATGGTAATTAGCCTCAACTGTACAAATTACATGGTTATTAAATAGAGCAATATTATCTGTGTTACTTACATTACCGTATGTAACTATTGATGCGGGTACATTCATAATCAGGGCTCTATATTCGACTGGAACTCTCGAATTAATCATAGTTACGAGCAGAGTTTGCTTAAACAATTCATCAAAATGGTACCACTTGACGCTGTACAAAGTAAAGAAGACATGGCTACTCTGCAACAAATTGAAAAAAAAAACTATATTAATAATACCATAAGACGAATTTTGGCAGCCTTTTAATTAATTTTTTAATACGTCATTTTATTAAAACTTAATGAGAAACAATAAACCTTGTAAAATCGTTAGTGCAGCTGGTTAATACAAGACGTGCCTAGCTTTAGAAATATTTAAATACTTGAGCAGAAACATCTTTCCCATTCAGACTCTGAGAAAAACCCAACTCGTAACAAATACATAACATCCGAATTAGAAAACCCTTATTTTGGGAGGTTCCATTTATATTTCATCTATCTCTATTATCTACTGTATAAATGAGCTGCATTAAAAACACTCACCTTTATTAGCATTTGTATCAATTGGTACCATAACACCTATTTAGTTTTAATACTAAACATTCAATTTATGTTGAGAATAAGTCATGTACATGGTATATTTATAGATCTCACGAGGGCGTTTGCCATTACCTAAACCAAATGACCATCGGTAGCATGAACGAGTATTCAGTTCCAACTGTTTGGGTACTTAATTATATATAAGACCAAGAATTATCTTTTATGAAAAAATATAGAAAAGCAGTAAAAGTGCGTCACGCCAGGGGCTGCGTAACTTATGCAGATTACCCACACGCTGGTATAACACACTTGTGATCTTATCTTACCACTTATACTCTATTTATATGTAAAATAACGATTTCTGAAAATTGGAAATATCTCCGTTATTATGCGTCGGATCGAAAAATTGTGAAGACTCAATCTTGTTGAAAATTTAATTTACTATAAATATTTTTCTATACATTTGTTCTGTATCTTGAATATTAACCGAGATATTTGCATTTGTATTGTGTGTGGTCGGCAGGAGTTGGCTATGTTTGGGACGTTCCGCCGAGAGCTAGGGCGGCCATTTCCGAAACTGTTCGTCCCTCTTGAATAGGTTTAGAGATTCATTACCACTACTGCCGTTATGAGTAGGCAGATTTCTCTATTGTATAACTTCACGTGGGAAATCTGCTCAGTTTACGCAGCCCCTGCGTGACGGACTTTTAAATGTGATGAGAGGTTTCCAAGTTAGTCGCTTGTCTAATGTGAGTTCAAATGTCCATCAATCCTACCGAGGAGATGACGAAAATGAAGTCCGTTCAAAATTATATATATATATATATATATATATCTATATATATATATATATATGTCTGTTAACGCTATAGCGGTCGCAATTTTCATTTGATCGTTATCAAACTCGATATTTAAACGTTTTATGAAAAAATAAAGATCTAGTTCGTTAACGGCTGAAATCGGATCAGTAGGAGGGGGGGTTTAGAGGGAAGGATTTTCGAAAATTCCAAATATCTCCGTTACTATACGTCAGCTCGAAAAATTATATCGAATCAATCTTATTGCAAATTACATTTACTATAAATAATGTTATATACATTTATTCTGTATCTTGGATATTAACCGAGATATTTGCATTTTTCTGTTTTCAGCTTCTGAGATGAGATCGGCTAACTTCGAGTCTAGTCGTGAGTTTCCGTCAAGAGCTAGTTCGGGCCGTTCCCGTAACTGTTTGACTCTCTATTCTGAAATTTCTCTATTGTAAAACTTCACGTGGGAAATCTGCTTAGAATACGCAGCCCCTGCGTGACGGACGTTTTTTAGTATCCGGCCTAAGTTCACTTCTAGTCACCATCACAAATGTACACAATTTCTAACTGATCATGGAAAGACAGGACATTATTTAACAAGATTTATAATTCAAGAAAATGACAAATATAGTCACATACAACAAAAATGTCCGTCACGCAAGGGCTGCATAAACTAAGCAGATTTCCCACGTGAAGTTTTACAGTAGAGAACTCTGCCTAATAACAACAGTAGTAGTAAGGGATCTTTAAACTTATTCACGAGGGACGAACAGTTACGGAAACGGCCGCCAGAGCTCTCGGCGGAAAGTCCGAACATAGCCGACTCCTGCCGACCACACACAGAATACAAATGCAAATATCTCGGTTAATATTCAAGATACAGAATAAATGTATAGAACACTATTTATAGTACATTTAATTTGCAATAAGGTTGATTCTATACAGTTTTTCGATCCGACGCATAATAACGGAAATATTTTGAATTTTAAAACATTCCCCCCTCTAAACCCCCCCTCCCACTGATCCGATTTCAGCCATTAACGAACTTGATCTCCCTTTTTACATAAAACGATTATATTCCGAGTTTTGTAACGATCAAACAAAAAATGCGACCGCTAGAGCGGTAACAGACAAATATATATATATATATATATATATATATATATATATATATATATATATATATACTAGCTCAGATACCCGGCTTTGCCCGGGAATTCATTTGAGGCTGAATGGTGATGGTATTTTTTTGGCAAGGCTTTACTTTGCTCAATATTTTGACATTTACCCGTCCCAGTGTTTAGGGTTTATACCCGTTGTTGGCATTTGTTAATAATAAAATTAATTTTTTATGTAAGACTACACTGTCCTCCAAATTGTCGTATTTCCCGTCACCTGTGCATTATGCATAGATTTCAGTTATTAAAGACAAAATATTAACGTAGATTTGAATTAATTTTTCCAGGTGAGGTACCTGATAGTTCAAATTGGAATGAATTGTTGAGCATATCAATATTTCTACGCAAATTACTTGCTCTACACATTGTTCCTGGAGAAATGTATAAAACAAAAGTTAATCTAAATAACAAAGTAAACAACTTTTGTTATGTGCATGTTTGTCGAAAAATAAATAGACAATGAAATATCGCGAATTTTTATTTCAGGCCTCCCTTATAACCCCCACTCCCGTTCTAACCTAAAAATTTTAATATAGCTTATAATCATGGGAGAAATACTGCTAATTGACATACCGAGTTTTGTTAAGTTCGGTTCAATCGTTAGCGCCCAATAAAATAGTTGATTCCCGCTCTAGTTTATAGTGTATATCTCGTTTATACTTTGTTTAAAGACAAAAATGAATATTAATAAAGTTACTCTAAATAACATAATAAACAACTTTAGTTAGGTCTTTTGTCTCAAATAAAATTGTCCACTTCCGATATAGGTTTTAACGTATATCTCGTTTATAATTCGGTATACGAAAAAAGTGTCTATAACAAAAGTTACTCAAAATAAACAACTTGTGTTATGTTCATATTTGCCGAAAAACCAATAGGAAACGAAATATCGCTATTTTTAATTTCAGTCTTCCCTTATAACCCCCACTCCTGCTCGTCTCAGAGGATATTCATATAGCCTAAAGTCTAAGTTGGGTTTGTAGTAATATATATACCAAGTTTCATAAAAATCGGTTCAGCCGTTTATGCGTGAAAAGGTAACAAACAAACAAACAAATAAACAAACAAACACACACGAAAGAAACAAAATGCAGTTATGGTGTCTATGATATGTGAAACGAAAAGTTATCGTGAAAATCCAATTGTTTACAGAAATTCCAGTATTAATTAATATAATTACCCGCATTACTGACTTGTGGGCAAAAGAGCACAAACTCCAATTTAATACTAACAAATGTAATTACATTATTTTTTTCTAAAAAAAGATCAATTCCTCTTCTTACCACACGCATTCAAGGCCAACAAATAAATAGGGTAACTACATTAAAATATCTGGGAGTAATTTTTGATGAAAAATTAAAATGGAACACACATATTGACCAACTACAAAACAAACTGCTTAGACTTATACATAACCTCTCGTTAGTTTCAAAATTGAAATGGGGACTCCCATCTCAAGCATTGCATATAATGTATAAAGGAGCTATTTTACCCGCTTTGACATACGGACTAAACATCTGGCATCATGGACTGAACAGACAATACAATTTGAAAAAACTACAGAGAGCACAAAGATTGATGGCCCTAAAAATAATAAAAGGTTTTAAAACAGTATCTTATGACGCAGCATGTGTATTAGGTAAACTAATACCAATAGATCTCATTGCAAACCAGTACGTAACTCAATTCTCTCTTTTGAAAACCTCAACAGCCAACTCGAACTATCTGCCTGAAGAAATAGAAAGAGAAATCCATTATAAGGACTGGCTCCATCCGTCGTTATATCCAAGTATTTGTTTAAATCCATACAATAATGCCGAAATAAGCATTTATACTGATGGCAGTAAGGATGAAACCCGAGTCGGTTGTGCTTTTGTAGTTTTTAAAAGAGATGAACTAATAGAAATACAAAAATTCAGACTTGGAAAACTGTGTACCAATAATCAGGCAGAAAAAATTGCAATCTTAAATAGTTTACTGTACATAGACAACAAACAACCTTCAACACACATCAACATTTACACTGATAGCCACAACTCTTTACAATCACTTCAAAATTATACAATTAATGACCTTTTGACAGAAAAAATCAGACAGTTACTTACAAGTCTTAAACAAAATAATATACACATACACTTTTGTTGGATCAAAGGGCATTCGGGAATTTTGGGAAACGATCTCGCTGATTTATCTGCAAAATCAGCGTCAAAAGATACCAAAATTCCAGAATGCTACAACAAAATAACAAAAATAAATAATTGAAAATACCTAAAGTTTTCGTTCTTCATACTTATAAAAATGTGTACTATTTTACACACAAATACATTGTACAAAAAAATGTTGAGAATGCTATACTTCGTCTGAACTGCTGATTTACTGATGGTTTATAGAATAGAAGATCGATGAAAATGTGTTAGTCTATCACAAGTTATTAAATAAATAAATGAAAAATAGATTTAAAAAAATACTCACTGATGTAATTACTCCTTCTCCAAGCGTACAAAGGAAAAAGGTGTAAGCCTGTTCTGCCAAACTTGTAGTTACGTAATTTATTAAAACATTGATGGGCAATGTCTTGAACTAAAACATAAATAATTCATAAAATATTAAAGGAGGTCATTTAGCTCAAACTAATTAAATTAAAAATACTTCCTCCTACTGAAATGGTGTAATGAGGGTAAACTTTTATTTGATCCTAGCTGTACCCTGCGCGCGTTGCTACGCCACCAACTAAAATACTAAATTACGATAAAGATGTATATAATAAAAGTTACTCTAAATATCAAATTAAACATCTTTCGTTACATGCACGCTCGCCAAAAAAACAATAGGAAAGGAAATATGACGATTTTTCATTTCATGCCTCCCTAGCAACCCATACTCCTGTTCGTTCCTAAAAATGTTAAGTCAAAAATACGGTATTTCGTTATCGGCTATTTTTAATCGCCCTTATAACCCCCACTCCTCTCCGTCTCAGAGAGTATTAATACAGCCCAAAACCTAAGCTGGGTTAGTAGTAACATGCATACCAATTTTCACAAAATTCGGTTCAGCTGTTTACGATTCTATAAAGGACATACAGACAGACATTCAGCTTTATATGTATATAGATTTATGTACAATAAAATTGCAATGGTTTAAGTGGAACATATATGCAAAAACATGTCTGAGGTTACCGAACAATAACCAAAATGCTTTATGATTTTATATAAGTTTTAAGAAGTCTGTCACGTAGAGGCATCGTAAACTAAGCAGATTTCCCACGCGAAGTTCTACCATATAAAAATCTATTCAACTGTAAAATTAATCACCACAGTGAATATTAAGTGAACAAGCACAAATGATAAGAAGAAATAATTCAGCTCAAATTATAATCATTTCCACCTACGAAAAGCGTCAGAATTGTGCAAAAAACGGACAACCAACCTCTCAGAGCTGAATAGATAGATAGAAATATTCTATATTTCAGACAATTACTGATATATATCTGAATATTAATTTTCTTGAAAACTATTTACTGCAGCAAATACTGTAATTTATAATGAATCAGAATATTTTTATTTATTTTGTTTATTTAGGTGTGTCGCAATTTAAGCGATTCACACATTTTCTTGAAAAATGAATCAGAATATGCTCAATCTAAGTTTAGTAATCGAAGAAAAGGGAGGGCATCGACCCAACGCTTATTTGCATATATCTCACAAAGTAAAAGTTCAATGTAAACAATATTTGGTATTTAAGCTTGGAATACATGATATAACAGCTTATTATTAATATGAAATAAGTTGGAGGGGGAGTTTACTGATAGCTGAAAACTATAAAATCCAATTATCTCGGTTAATATTCATGATACAGAAAATATGTATAGATCATTCAATTTGCAATGAGATTGTTCCTACGAAATGTTTCGTCGTACGTATAGTAAGGGAGATATTTAGTATTTTCGACATTCCCTCTTATAAACCCGCACTCTGAGAGGTCCGAATTCAGCCATTAACGAACACTATCTTTCTTTTTATATAAAACAATTACATACCAAGTTTGGTAACGATCAAACAACAATTGCAACCGCTAGAGCATTAACAGACACATATATAATTGTATTGTACATATATATAATTTTGAACAGACCTCGTTTTCGTCTTCTCCTGGGTAGGATTGATGGACATTTGAAGACATTTTTCGAAAATCGTCATGTCATGAGTACGAACTAAAACGCTGATTTTTCTTAAGGGACATCTGCTAATTAATAATTAAGAAACATCAGCAGAAGAATAACGAACTTAATGATGAAGTTGTACTCTTATTTACGTACAGTTCTCAGGCTTCGGAACAATCCAATCGAACTAAATATATCCAAACCAATCGAACTAAATATATCCAAACCAATCGAACTAAATATATCCAATCCAATCGAACTAAATATATCCAATCCAATCGAACTAAATATATCCAAAGCAATCGAACTAAATATATCCAAACCAATCGAACTAAATATATCCAAACCAATCGAACTAAATATATCCAAACCAATCGATCTAAATATATCCAAACCAATCGAACTAAATATATCCAAACCAATCGATCTAAATATATCCAAACCAATCGAACTAAATATATCCAAACCAATCGAACTAAATATATCCAAACCAATCGAACTAAATATATCCAAACCAATCGAACTAAATATATCCAAACCAATCGAACTAAATATATCCAAACCAATCGAACTAAATATATCCAAACCAATCGAACTAAATATATCCAAACCAATCGAACTAAATATATCCAAAGCAATCGAACTAAATATATCCAAACCAATCGAACTAAATATATCCAAACCAATCGAACTAAATATATCCAAACCAATCGAACTAAATATATCCGAACCAATCGAACTAAATATATCCGAACCAATCGAACTAAATATATCCAAACCAATCGAACTAAATATATCCAAACCAATCGAACTAAATATATCCAAACCAATCGAACTAAATATATCCAATCCAATCGAACTAAATATATCCAAACCAATCGAACTAAATATATCCAAACCAATCGAACTAAATATATCCAAATTTTTTTTCTTTTACGTTTTTTGTATGTATTGCTTTCTGTAGCTCCTCCGGTGGTTGTTCCTTCAGTTTTGTTTTTTTAATTTTAATTGGACTATTCGCTTTTTACTATTTATTCTATTTTAGACTTCTTAACTGTAAATATTCATTTTTATTAATTTATTTATTTTAACTATTTATTGAAATTGTGTATTCTACTGACAAGTTTTTAATTTTTAATTTTAATCTGTAAAAATAGTTTTTCTTATTTCTTTAAATATTCCTTATTTCTTTAAGTATTTTTTTTTTAAAGTTGTATATTTTAACTCTTGACCATCGACATGTGCATATATTTTCTAAATTTTTTAATTAAATGACATATTGTACAACGTTTTTATGGTATTTGTTTGCCAGCAGGGCACTGATGATGGAGCGTATGCTCTGAAAGCGCTCTGTCGCAACGAATAAAGAACAGTGATGGAAAGAGGCGTTTTTTCTTACCTGAGATATCCAAAGGAGTTAAACAAGGCGACATTCTATCTCCGAAAATATTTATAGCTGCCTTGCAAGATCTAATGAGCAGCATGGACTGGGAAGGAAATGGTATAAATATTAATGGAGAGTGGCTTAACATTTGGGATTTGGAGACGACATGGTTCTAATTGACAAAAATACTGGAGAGGTTCAGGAAATGATGGGAGAACTAATTCGACGAGGGAACGAAATCGGACTAAAGTTAAATTTTACTACTCATTCCATATTAACAATAAGCTAGTATATTATGAAGCACTTTATTTGAAACCTAAATACCAAATATTGTTTACATTGAACTTTTACGTTTTGAGATAAATGAAAATACGTGATGCACGTGGGAAATCTGCTCAGATAACGTAGCCCCGCTGTGACGGACCATGGCTACTTGGGGCGGGTTATCTACAGGTTACCACCCTTTTCTAGCCAGGCTGGGACTAAGGATTTTATTTAATTCGCCCGTCACTAAATTCCTATTGACCAGTTTATTTCTATTGATGAGTATGATATGGTGATAATTACCTGATACATTTGGTAGAGTATTGTAGCATAGACCAATGCTGCTAAGACAAATACTTGTAGAACAACGTTACCAATGATAAATTGACTATCCTCTCTGAACCTAAAATAAGAACTATTATTACTTAACTCTTGTAAAATTTATAAAACAAAAATATATCAATGATAAAGTCCGTCACGCAGGGGCTGCTTATACTAAGAAAAGTTCCGACATGTTGGTATAACACACTGGTCACCTCATTCCACCACAATTCTCTATTTCTATGTAAAAGCCCGAACAGAAGAGAGCGATGGGGGGAGGGTGCGGAATGCTGAAAAGCAGAAAGTAGGAATAACTCGCTTAATACTTTAGTTACGGGAAAATGCATAGAACAACAAGAATGCCAATCAATAGTTTAAGAATATTGGTTCTATAACACTTCATGATCCCCCACATAATAACGGAAATATTTTTATAGGATCAATAAAAAGGCCTTGCCCTCTACTAGTGGATTAATTATTGCTCCATTACTATTGCTTATTATTACTTTCAGAGTCAGAGATTCATCATCAGTGGGGTGCATGTGTCACCGTTAGATTCCATATATCTGAATAAAACAAATTACTTTTATTGAAAACTATTTACTATAACTACTGCAGTAATTAGTAATGAATCAGAATAATGTTTATCACAATCACTCAAATTTTAGTAATTAAACAACTATAAAGTCCGTCACGCAGGGGCTGCGTAAACTAAGCAGATTTCCCGCGTGAAGTTTTACAATAGAGAAATTTCATGAGAGTCAAACAGTTAAGGAAACGGCCGAACTAGCTTTTGGCGGGAACGTCACCCGTCCGTTAGCCGCCCACATTTAATAAACATGCAACTATCTCGGTTAATATTCAAGATAGAGAATAAATGTATCAATAAGATTAATTCTGTACAATATTACGATCCGACGTTTAGTAACGGAGATATTTCGAATTTTCGAAAATCCTCCCCTCTAAACCACCCCCCCCCCTCCCACTGGTCCGATTTCAGCCGTTAACGAACTTGATCTTTCTTTTTACATAAAACGACTAAATATCGAGTTTGGTAACGATCAAACAAAAATTGCGACCGCTAGAGCGGTAACAGACATATATATATATATTCATATATACAGTTTTGAACGGATCTCATTTTCGTCATCTACTAGGTAGGATCGATGG